>JABSTT010005039.1:0-19207 GCA_013339685.2 Hyalomma asiaticum
GAGCAAACGCGAGTCGTTATACCTTTACACTTAAAATGTCTTACCGAAACGTCGTCGAATAGTACCATGCCGGCCTGTAGTGTCACATAGTCGTTTCACGGGCATTATTAAATGTGCACTGATTATTTCGCTGAAATATTTTTGAATCGGCTTGTTGAATGCATATTGAAGCAGTGAATTGCAGCTGGGCATCTCCATATTCTTTCACGACCCCTTTAAAGGGACACTAAAGTGAAAGGTGAAGTAGTTTAGAATGATCATTTATATTTCTAGAACCTGATTGTCATTAATTTACAACTTCTTGTTCAACAATAAAAGAGGAAAGGAATGTCAAAAGTTTTAGTTGGAAATTCACTCTGGAACTTCAGCCTCATGACATCGGAAGGCCATGTTCTTTTTCTTCTTTTTTACATTATCGTGACAGTCACTCCATGAATGTTCCGAAACTCCGTGTTAATCCCTGGCTCCTTCAGAACACAATGTATTTGTTTCTCACTGATAAGTAGTTATCTAGGCCTTAGCTCATGCTGTCAAATTCTGTGATATCACGTGTGCTAGTGGTGGAACTCAGAGCAGTGGCGCCACCTGGAACATTTTTGTTCATTTTCTTGCTTACCAAGGGTCTTTGGCTTGCAAGGTTGGTGTTTTTGGTACTGTGAAAAGCTGACCTTCTAATACAAGAAAAGTTTCCTTTTTTTTTAGCTTTAGTGTCCCTTTAAACTAGTGAGCAGATTTCTCCAGGCCCATGAAAATATTATTTCATCCATCCACGTATATATAAACACCTTTATCGAGCTAACAAACGCCACTAATGCTTACCACTTAATGCACTTGGTGTCTGCTGTACTATAGCTTTCTAAAAGCAAATTTTCTCGGTGGCATTGGCATTTGTGAAATCAGCATCCGCAGCAGTGAGTGCCAATGTGACACTGCTCCGCATTGTACACATTATTGTGGTGCTCACTTGGCCAGTCATTTAGGCACCCATCCATCTGTCCCATGTGTGTTTTGCTGCACACCAGTGTAACTGAACACACCGTTTCTACTGCAGAGGGATCAGAGCGTGTTCTTTTTGTTTGACAGAGCTGAACATGTTCCAAAATAGCATGCTTGCAAAAAATTCTATGAAGCTTGTGCTACATAAACATGAGCTGGTGAAATAGAAATACCAGTAGTGCTTGAATACTAGCAAGAATGAAAACAAAGCCTACAGTGCCGTATAATGACGACACGTCAAGAATTGTAAGCGGGGTGCGTGAATACACATGCACAGTCCGAAATCAGTCCTTGCTTTTTAAAGAGATAGTATGGGAGACCTGCTCATTCTTGTGACAGCTTCGAAGGAGCTTCACATTGATTTCTAGGTTTATCAGAGCATAGCGACGCTACGTGTCTATGTGCCATGAATGTAACCCATTCCAATTACCAAGTAGATATCATTGCATGTTTCAGTGGTGTTATGTTTTCTGCATCTCCAGTTAAACTTATGGCAATAAAATCGGATGGTGTTGCAGGAGGGGTAGCAAATAAGGAAGGAGGTGGTGCTGTCCCAGAGGCTTGAACACGCGGGGCCTCTCAGCCATACTTTGTTGCAGTCAGCCTCGTCAATGCAACCCACTATAGTTCTCCATGGTTGCCAGCTTAAACAACCGACAAACTGGAGGCATTAGAAGAAAGCTTTGCTGAATGGGGCTGTGGCTCACACCTTGGTGAGTACTCCCTCCTAATTTGAATCAAGCAGTGTACCATACAGGGTTTCTGTGCTCTCTTAAAATGCTGTCTTTTAGTAAGTAAACTAGTGAGACAGTAAGCATGAAGCAATACCCTATCAAGTATTATTATTCAAGAAGTCAGAGTTGAATGTTAGATGTAGTGGACAGCATAGGCAACCTATTGAATTTGATGTCAATAAGTAGCAAGAAGCTGCCTGAAAGTAATGCACGAGACAAAGTGCCATAAATTAAATTTTGAGTAACTTTTCTAGATTGAACTTTGTTCTCGTCAGTCCAGCATGCAGCATTGTTGTTGCATGCATTTGCTTTGTATGCATAATGCAGTAGGCCACATGCTGAGTCAACCTACTAAGTGTGCCCTACTTTGCTCATTTTCATAATGGAGTTGTTTTCCCACGGTTCTTTCGGAAGGTCATTGGAAAAGTTTGGGGTGTACTCAAAAGTGCCTAAAAATACTTCTGCATGTGATGCCAAATGTGCTGGTGACTTGGGCATTGCAGTCAGCCTGTGTGCCCTATGTGTTAATTACCGCAAGATGGGAATAAGTCGAGGGCTCGTTTCATTGTTAGAAACATCCTAATGAAGCCAACAGAAAACGAAGCTAAGGAAATTTACTACACATAAAAATGAGCTTGAACACAGTGTTCACAAAGTAAAAATAACTTGTTTCCACGATTTATTTTGCAACTGTCTCTGAAGAATATTTCTTTATTGTATTCACATTATTGCAAAGCATAGCTACATGAGCTATACAGCCTTGAAGCAGTTCTGTGTTTTCATTTTGTTAATATTTTAGTTTGTTTTTCATATGACTGTTCTTCAGAGGTGGCTGAAATGGAAAATATCAAAATGTTCTCATGTGCACGCCAATGGCAAGGGTTAATGGTTGGAGCAATAGATAACCTCTGATTTTCAGACAACAAGATTTCACTCATTGCAGCTCACCCGTGTAAAACAAAGAGCGAGTGCAAATGTTTGCTCCCATTACATTCAAGGCATTCAAATGTTGTAAAGGGTGTGGCCACTTCAAATTTAGCCCATCTATGTCCTATCAACTTAGAACTACAGGTAGTTTGCAGTGGCAAGACGTGAAGTTTAGGGACAGTTATGAGCTTACTAATAACTTCCATTGCCAAAACAAGCTTTGAGAAGTGTGTCTGCTTCTGTGTCGTAATGGTACTTGCAAAAAAATAATAATTGTGATTCGGTTAAGGAAAGGGCGCTCCTGTATTATTCTGCAGCCTTTGTAGGGAGCATGGCCCATTGTCCATCAGGGTGGGGGGAAGGGAATGAACAGTACTCAAAGCAGAAAGTGGGGCTAGTTGTAACCTTGACTTTTCTGGCATTTCCAGCCCTAAAAGAAATTTAAAAGGAAAAAAAAATTCACAGCATATCCACGGAGGGAATGATGATGAGTGGGCGAAGCTCCGGAGGTTCATCGTAGATTGTGCCGAGTTCCGGATTAATTTAGTTAACGCGCACGCTACGAATCCTTATGGTTCAAGTACGCACAAGTGAAATCTCCCACCGGCACCTCATTGCAAGTCAAGATCCAGTGCCTATATATATATATATGGGTGGCCGTTGAATGGTTCAGCACAAGCAGTCGGTATTTTTCAATCGAGAAACTTGCTAGAAGACGCTGCCTGCGTCAAGCTTGTCTCTCGCGGGTGAGGGCGCGTTCTCCGTCTTTGCGAGCTGGTAGCGCGTGCATCGAAGAAAGAGCATTTCCATAGTCAACGCGCGCCTTTCGCTCTCACTGTATCTCTCTCTCTCACAAGACAGCAGATGGAAGAGCGAGAGAGCTCGTGCGCCACCCACACGCGCCCTCCTAGTAGCGCGTTCCTAGTAGGTAACGTGCTACTACAACGGACGGACAGACCCAAACCTTAAGGAGCTTCGCCCCTAAAAGAAACAGACCAAAGGGAAGGCCTTTTCTTTTATGTGTTTTACAGCATACGCTGTTATGGACTCGTTACAATGGCAGCAATGAATAGTGGTGGTGCCTGCCACCGCCCTTCAGTTTCTGTGGCCACTATCACTCACGATATGTAAAAGAATCCATTCCTGTGCAGATTTGAATCCAGCTCAGTAGGGGCAGTGCTGCACATCCCAGACTCACCAGATGGCTGAGCACATCATGCTCTCAGCCATGGCACTAATATGCTATGAGTGGTACATCATATTTTGTCAGCTGTCAAGGGACAAAGAAGAGGAGAAGGACGAGTAGAAGAGAAAGAAGATGGACGATGAAGAGGAAGGGGACATCGACAAAGAAAAAGAGGAAGATGAGGAATAAGACAAGAAAGCAATGAAGAGGAAGAACATGGTGAAGATGTAGAAGAGGCAGCGACAATGATGAGGAATAAGATCACTAAGAGGAGGAAGCAGCTGGGGAAGAAGTTAGGGGGGAAAAAAGAACGAGAGAGCATGCAGCAAAGTCAAGCTTACACTGTGACTGTGCTGCATACTTTGCGCAGGCCTGAGAGTTTTTTTTTTAATTTGAATTGAAAATGCATGATGAGGGAATGAAAGAGTGAAAAGTTGAAGAACACCATAGTGGAGGACTCCAGAAATTTTGATCACTTGGAGTTTTTTAATGTGCACCCAAATCTGAATATGTGGGCATCTGGCATTTTGCCTTCGTGGAAATCTTAACTGCCACAGGTGATGGAGGAGAAATGCTAGAGGCTTATGTCCTGTGCAATACAAACACATCTCTAATGTATGCACATGCACTGACATGTGGTGTCAGTGCATGTTAAGCCCAGGTGGTCAAAATTTCTGGAGCCCTCCATGACAGCATTCCTCTTCTTCCACTCTTTCATTCTTTGTACAACCAGCCCGACAATGCTGAGCCATGCTCCCTACAAATGCTGTAGAAAATAGCGTCCACTGCTTAACTGAATAAGAATTATTATTTCTTCACAAGTCCCACTCTGACACAGAAGCAGACAAACTTTTCCATACTTTTTTGGCAGTGGATGTTGTAAGTGCAGTGTCGTAACCACTGTCGCTACACTTGGCATCTTTCTGTTCCCAACTATTTAGGACACATGCCAGTGTGCCTCTTCCCAGATGTGATGGTACGTGCATATTTAGCAGTAACGCAGTGATTTATAATACGGTGCCCTGCCCCACATTCCTCATGAAGTTTTCTGAAGTACCATAGCTTTCTTTTGTGCTGGCAGCACATGCCTGACTGAATGATCCCATTTAAGTACATGGACACGTCTAAACTTTAGGCAGACAACTGTGGCATTTAATTATCGTGTGCGTTAAGCGGGCAGTTGCTCTGGGAGGGTCATTCCTTCCTACAATGATTCATCTGACACTCTTGAGTTTGTGAGGTGTGGCAGGGCTTTAAATCGTGCCGTGGACTCTCTAAAGCTGGCTGTGCATGGTGCAATTGGCCACTAAACAAATAATGTGATGGCCAGAAAATACGCTTTCGAATTTGGAATGTATGAACAAAATATTATAGTTGGTAGTCTGTGGGGTGAACTTGAATAGGGAAAGTAGCATAGTTTAGTTGGCATGAAGAAAACGGATTTTGTAGTTCATTCAGTTCGTCTCTTTGTAGGGTGAAAAATAAAAAGGAGGCGCTGCCACACTGGATGCTAACACTGATGCTACATTAGCATTCCTGAAAGCTGTTTTTGTGTATTCAACCCGCGAAGGATGTTTGACAACTGTGGTGTCCGAGTCAGTGGCATGGTTTAGGCAAGAAATGTGCAAAGCCTCCCCAGAACAGCTGCTTCCCTATAGTTCCAAATGGAATCAGTACACACAACCACATTTTTGCAAAAAGTTAATCTTCAGCAATGAATGACAGCATGCAGGGCTTGCTCTAACAGTACTTCATGGAGGGTATCTTAGAAAGTGTAATGCCACCAACAAAAGGCTAGAACCAGATTTTGAAATAATCAGCTAGCACATTTGCTGTGTTTAGGAGCGTGTTGGCATAATTCTAATCAGAATGAAGCAACTTGTCACATTCACGCAAATAGGTGTGCTTTACAGAGTTGCCACATTAGTCTGTATCAGTGGTGTCATGCTATTTCTACAGCATTTGGAGCGAATGACAAGCTGTAACTGTACATGTCGATGTAAGCTCATGATGCTTTGTGAAATCGTTAATCAGGCAAAGGTGCTCCGATTTTTTAGGCAATACACTTATTGTAAAATAAAGGTTAAAAAACAAGAAGATTTGCATGCGCACACATTGGCACTTGCTAAAATAAATTCTCAAGTTGTGGCAGCACTTTCCTTCGTCTCCTCTGACAGCCCAAATTCGCACTGTGTTTTCTTGTCCAGTGGTCGGTAACTACCATTTTGCATCCAGGAATGGTGCAATTCCAAGGAGGAATCGTAAAGAAATTAATGAGATCTAGGAGACACATCACTCAAAAACAAAACATCCATGCAAATGCATGAATCATGAGGTGAAAATTCCAAAGCCCTACTCAGCGTTCTTCCTTTTCTGTTTAATTTTTCTTATGTTCACACACTAAAAGTCACCATCATGAATTAACTTTATGAGCAAACAGACAATGGCAGACGACTGTGGCATTTAATTATCGTGTGCGTTAAGCGGGCAGTTGCTCTGGGAGGGTCGTTCCTTCCTACAATGATTCATCTGACACTCTTGAGTTTGTGAAGAACGAGCCGCTGACCCCTTCCCTTTCGTTACATCATGAATTAATGCACTTACAAGGGGGGCATCCCCTCTTCCTTGCCAATGCTACCCTGACCCCTGGTGACAAGAAGTAGGGAAAGATGCTTTTCGTGCATGCTGCAAGCTGGTCTCAAGAGAGCTGTTCTTCTGTTGCCGTAATGAGTATTTTCATGTGTGACTGTATTGATTCGTCAGGGACATTGAAAGAACCATAAGTAGCAAGAACAAAGCAATAAAAAAGCAGCAAGCATAAAGCAGAGGTAGCAGTGATACCTTAGGTGCAAAGTTGTTTATGTGGGGATGAGGGGGACCTTATGTGGTGCTATTATTCAAGTTGATACTTAGTGAGAAATTAGGTTCTTGGTAGAATTATTCTGAAATTGCCTGCTTTTTTTATGTTAAGTTTACATACAATCAAGTTCCATATTTTATTGGAAGGTATCACACGCTCCTTGAAGCTGATACGTTAAAACTGCAAATCTCTATGTGGTGGTAATTGGAGAGACATTGGGGATTTCAAGCAAATACTCCGAAGTTCAGTGTTTGGAAACGAATAAGTGAGAATAGACAGTAGAGCCATTGGTAACTTGTGAAAGATGCAACATATTATTCATGAAAATGTGGCCATTGATTTTTTATGCGTCCTCATTAACATACATTAGCACCTCCATGCACAAGATAACAGTGTCAGTCTGAGAGCTATCCAATCATAGAATGTGTCTCGGTTGAGGAAAAGCTCTCTTGGTATCACAGCTCCCGTTAGCTAGTGCTGCATTCACCAGCCTGGGTTAGTAGTGGTACAATAATGGCAGCACCTCGTGAGTTCGACAGCAGTGCTAGTGGGGCATGCTTTCAGTGCATGCTCGTAAAACTCGTGAAGCCAAATGCAAGTATTTGGCAGCAGAAATGGAGCGGTTGGTAGTCATAAGGTGTCTGGCTTGGCATGTGGAATGGATCTAAGGTGGCTCCTAATTTCCGTAACATTAGCTGGTTTTTTTTTGTCTTGTTTGTGAAGCATCATTTTGCATTTCAGTACTTTTTCATCGAGTGCTTTCTGCAGAACTCTAGCACATGTCATCAGTAATGTAGCCCCGCTCTGCGATGACATGGAGAAAAGGGCTCATCACTTTTACTGAGCATCACTGAAAGCTCACCGAGAGCTTGACGTTTACGAGGTGATCAAAGCTGGGCATCAGAAGTTTTTCGTTTTGAAGTGTTTTCTAGGTATCTAAATGCAGAACGGGTTGTCTCTCTTGTAAGGCGCGCCTTTGCATATACAACTTCATTAAAACTTATCATTCCTATTGCTTTTGTTTTGCTGCTAACACGCAAGCTTTTGGCAAGTTCCAGTAATGTGCTATACATTTTATGACGGCGTCAAGCAGACACTTCATAGAACCTTTGCTATCAATCCGGGACAACATGTGGTGGCCTGGATCATGTTCAAGGAGGCTGCTGGAGCCAGAAATTTTAGTGTGCTTTTGGTAGAGCTTGTGAGCATGTTCAAATAATGCTCGAAAGTTGGCCACTATGGATCAAACATCAACCATGACATGGTCATAAATTGCATGAATCAGATGCAAGTTGTGGACTGGTGCACCTTGCATATTTATTTAAGAGGAAGCAGCCACTACAGAGAATAGCGTCAACAGGATCATGTAAGCCAACAAGACTTTGATGTCCCTGATTAGCACGCGTATACTGCAAATTCCATGTTGCGTTAAAAAAAGTGGGACATGGTTTTTGAAGTAAGGGGTCAATAAGGTTTGCTCCAATTCCCCTGACACATGTTTGCGGTGTAAAATTGGGCAATATCATGCTTTTACCCCAAAACAGATGACTCTACTCGTGCAAAAAATCTGACGTGCCTTCAAGAACATTGGTAAATGCGGCTCAAAAATCTTTTAGCCAGCTCTTTGAAGTTGAACTGCTTATGAAGGAAAACTGATGATAAAAGAAATCTGCGAGAGACAAATATAGCATGCGGATAGCTGTTTAAATTGTGTCAGCAACATTATTTGCAAAATCTTTTAAATGTGTGGAAAATCTTGATATGGTGAAGGCTGGAAGTATTCTATTAAATGAGGCTGGATATACAACAGAAATGCTCATTGGCAGTCCATTTGGCATCACACTGCACGTTATGCTGCTTCAAGCATATCTTCAATTAGGCCAAGGCTTTCGATCGATGCAGATCTACAGGAACATGGGAAATTTTGGAGGTTTATTTAGTGTGCTGCAGGGCTTGGGAAACCATGTGAGCACACTTTCCATGGCTCTTGGAAATGGTGCCTAAGTGCCACTGTGGAGAGCACATAGATTGCTTTCAATTTGTTGTTTCATTGTTTTCTGCCTGCTGACCAGCAGGCACACTATCATGCATCTTTGATGTGCACTTACAAATAAGAAATGCTTGTAAGCTCATGCATGTGCGGCTTGTATTGTCCGTCGTGCAAAAGTATAGCATAGTAAATGGAAAAATAGTTGCTTCCAATACTAATAGCTGCTTGAAAGTAGGGAAGTTATTGTGTGCGTTTATTTTCAATGCACTTTCTGCACCAGCGTAATGCTAATCTATTTTATGAGTGACTTGCTGATGTGCCTAATCAGTTCTTTTCACAATAATGAATGTTACATTTATTTTTAGAAGCTCAATATCCTTGTCATGATTTTGCAATGTTGCATGCACACTACAGTTTGGTTTTTATATTCTTGTATGCAGATGGGGTTACCTGCAAGAAATGCGTTGGAAGCAAGGGCTTCATCAGAAGTTGGCTGCCGGATGACCCTTGTCCTTCGAGTAGAGACCATCAACAACCCACAAATGCTACCTTTCTGCCAGGTAGCTGCATCCAGGGCCCTGGCCAGCTCACCATTGCTACCACATACCCAGTGGCTGCTTATAGGATTCTGGCCAACCGGCAGACATGAGCACCTCACACCTGCAGCTCTAGCCAACCCATTGTTCATGGTGCCTTGCCAAATTCCGTCTTGGCTTGTGACGGCAATAACTTAAGTGCTGTACAGTTGAATTTTCTCATTTGTATTTTTATAAATAAAATTTTTAAAATTTCTTCCGAGTATTCTCATTTGCCTATTGCTTGTATACTGGACATCTGCTTCTTTATATCATTATTTTTTTACTAGTAGATGTTATAGCATCAGGGCACTTGTTATTGAGAAAAAGGAAATTGAGCAAAGGCAGGCCGGTTACATAGAACAGGCAGTAAAGAAAAAGGTGTGACCAGATGCTTTTCAAGCACAGTGCAGCATGTGTCCAATCGGCATGGAAGTCATCGCCTTCAAGACTAATCTTCAAATTGCAGCGCGACCAAGACGAAGACAGGAGACACATGAATGACACAGACGAGCGCCGTGTGTCTCCTGTCTTCGTCTTGGTCGCGCTGCAATTTGAAGAGTATGAACCAACTAGCCCAAGTCAAAAATTCTGCTTCAAGACTAAAGAGTTGGTGAGGCCCTCATGGTAAGCTGCAGGACCTCAAGGCAAATTTTGAAGCCTGCTGGCAAAAGAATGGCAGTGGAAGGAGGTCCCTGAACAATGGCTATAGTGGCAGACCAGTAAGAATACAGGCTAGCGAACATTGGCTTAGGATGGCATATTACTGGCTGCACGGTGGCCCTGCATTAGCACCATGTTGCGAACATTGGCATTTGTGAATTGGTCCTATGCTCCTGACATCTTGGCATTCGTGAACTGGCCCTATGTTTCTTTCATACTGGCAACTACACTGGCATACTGTGAGCCCAGTGTTGGCATGAATGCTGGTCCTACATTGGAGAAAGTTGCACTTGGCTCATATGCCAACTATGGACCAATGTTCGTGCCATTCTTTTCGAACATTGGTCCATGGCTCGGCCAATGCAGGTGTGCTGCCTGGGTTGTTATTGAGAAAAAGGAAATTGAGCAAAGGCAGGCCGGTTACATAGAACAGGCAGTAAAGAAAAAGGTGTGACCAGATGCTTTTCAAGCACAGTGCGGCATGTGTCCAATCGGCGTGGAAGTCATCGCCTTCAAGACTGTATAGAGTTGGTGTGGCCCTCATGGTAAGCTGCAGGACCTCAAGGCAAATTTTGAAGCCTGCTGGCAAAAGAATGGCAGTGGAAGGAGGTCCCTGAACAATGGCTATAGTGGCAGGCCAGTAAGAATACAGGCTAGCGAACATTGGCTTAGGATGGCATATTACTGGCTGCATGGTGGCCCTGCATTAGCGCCATGTTGCGAATATTGGCATTTGTGAATCGGTCCTATGTTTCTGACATCTTGGCATTCGTGAACTGGCCCTATGTTCCTTTCATCCTGGCAACTACACTGGCATACTGTCAGCCCAGTGTTGGCATGGATGCTGGTCCTACATTGGAGAAAGTTGCACTTGGCTCATATGCCAACTTTCGACCAATGTTCGTGCCATTCTTTTCGAACATTGGTCCATGGCTCGGCCAATGCAGGTGTGCTGCCTGGGATCGTTAAATCAAAGCCATGGTGCTATTCAACAGATTTCTGCGGAACGTTTGACACTTTCTTCCTATTCCGCCACATACTCGCTACCCCAAATGAGCCATATTTCGTTGCATTGTGCTAACTTCACTATTACCTCATGGAAGGCCGTTTGTGCAGGCGAACTCGAAGCCACAGCGAAAACTTGTTGATGCTATTAACAGCTGTGGTGCGCAGTCACTGTGCCCGTCGATCGCGCGACCTTGAAGGTCCCATTTACTAAAGGAGCTCTGCAACATTTGGAATCTCGATGGCAAACGATGCCTAACCGTCGTGGAGGTTATTGTGAACGTGTGAGCCAAATAATATTGAGCTGCGTGCACCAGGGAATTTTTTATTTGGTTTCAAACACAGCTGTGATTCACATTGCTCTTCGTTCCAACAAATGTCACTAGGCCGTCGACTACTTTGTTCGAGGCTGATATATCACTGGCTGAACTTACGGTCACGGAAAGGTATTCTGGAATTATATATTTGTTCATTTTGCATTAAAGAAATAAAGGCAATCTGAGTGCCTGTCTTTAAAAAGACTGCGCTGAGCGAAGGGACCTAGTCGTTGGCGCCAGTGACGTTACTTGTTGAAAGAAAAGCAGGCAAGTCGTGGGTCGGTGCTGCTAGTGACGTCACTTGTTGGAAAAATATGATGGAACACATGATGTATTTAAAATGAAACTGCAAATACACTGCTCCTTGCAGCGCTGTAACATTTGGCTCACACGTTCACAGAAGCCTCAACGACTGCTTGGCACCGTTTGCTCAGTGTGTTCAAAAAGTGTTGTAGGGAGTTCGCAGTGAGCACGTAAGCACGCCTCGAAGAATATTCTCACCGTCTTAGTGTGAAGCATGTGTGTCACTCGATTTCTACACGCTGCGTATGGGAATTCGTCCAAAATAAACTACGAATCAGTAATGTGCAGTTCAACGTTCACGAGTGTCATACTATTCGGCGGTGGTAGCATCAGCAGATGCATCAAGTTTCCTGCGGAGACGGCCTGAACACCAATGTGTATTGTAAATGAGAGAGACATAGACACAGCCTTTGCCGCAGGCCGGCTGTTGTATCCTGACTTCTTTATTCTGTTCCTTTTCATCGCTGGGCATCTAGCACGAGCATCCAAGCTTCAACGAAGCTCGCTGAACTTCGTATATATGTACATAGGTATATGTACTACATACAATCCTGGGAGTGTTAGATTGTAGGTGCACATATACCCGATAGAAGGGACGGGGGGGGGGACGACCGCCTTCGTAGCTCAGCGGTAGAGCATTGGACGCCTTATCCGAAGGTCGTGGGTTCGGTTCCCACAGAAGGCAGGTTTGTCTTTTCGTCCACTTAAGTTGCTTTATACTTACTCCACAAGTATAATACTACAATTAAGAACCCCAATAACTTCTCCTATGCTTTCCTAGGCTTCATAGTTTGTTGCTTCGTTAAATATATATATATATATATATATATATATATATATATATATATATATATATATTGTGCAGGCAACAGTGCAGGGAAATTCATTTTGAGTGTTTGAATTCGAGGAAAATTCACTTTGAGTGTTTATCTATTGCAAGTTGCACGATATTGTGAACACTTCCTGTAAAGGGCGCAGTCTATGACAGAGATGCATTTCAAATTTCGTTCCTCGGAGCACAGTTGTAGAAGAACTTCATAGAAAATAACGGCCCCATTTTTTTTCCTTTGCAGGAATACATGCGGTTTGATCGGCGGTTGTATGGATAACCTGATAGGGCACCAACTGCGTTCTACGACGGCCCCACCGAGTTTCTACATTGAAAGCATTTCCGCGACGGCGGTTTCAGCGTGTCATATGATGCCAGTAGCATCCTATTCACCAGCTGCACTAAGCCTGGACACTACAACTAGTTTTTGATGAGTGTGAACGTGAACTGGTTGCGCGTTTGGTGGAGCTTGCATTCTCAAGGGAGTTGGCTGTTCGATCAAAAGGACAGAAAGTTGAGCGAGTTGGTAACAGTCCATAATCAAAAGAAGAGGCGTGCAGGACACGGACACAACGAGAGCAGTGAACAACACGAACGCCGACTAACAACTGAAGCACAGCACAGAGGCGAAAAAGAAAGAAGACACACAGCTTATCTGCGCATGCTCTGAATGGTAGCGCCACCTGTCAATCGGTTACACGTGCCGGTCTTCGCGATAGACAACTCCTAAGGCTTTCTATCTCCTCTCTGTTTAAGCTAATCGACGGCTGACTCACGCATGCACTTCCACTAATACTGATATGCCAGGCTTCAACCAATAAACGCGTATCTTCGTTCTTATGCCTGTACAGGATCTCGGTTTTGTCTAACTCGGGCATGCAGCTACAGACCTGGCAGTGCAAGGATAGATTGGACGGCGTCCCACCTGATAGCGACCTTCTGTGTTCAATTAATCTTTGATTAATACAACGCGCAGTTTGCCCTACATAAAAACGTCCGCAGCTAAAAGGAATCTTATAAACTACACCCATGCGACAGTCGCTGAAATTGTTCTTGGCTAGGTGCTTAACCGGACAGATATCCGTTCGCTTCTTACCTTCCATCTGCTCATTTCTTCTATGCACTGCAGCACAAACCCTTCCTAACTTATTGGGAGCCGTAAACACAACATTAACCCCATATTTACTTCCCACTTTCTCAAGCCTGTGCAAAACTGCGTGGATATACGGAATACTCACGACCTTTTTCTTGTTAATGTTACTCTCTGCTACAGCTTTTGTTCCGGTCGAAATCGACTTCTTAAGGCGCTCAGCTACTGTGGCTACGGCTAGTCTAGGGTAACCTGCATCTAAGAGGCGCTCGACCTGCGCATTAAAGCTAATAGTCAAACGGTGCACGCACGACTTCGATAGGGCTGACTTTAAACAGGACAAGGCTATTCCGTTTTTTACTACTTTCGAATGCTTGGAGTCAAAGTTTAACAACGGCTTAGATGCTCTAGGGGAATACTGCCAACACACGTGATTCTGCTCAAATGACAACGAGATATCTAAAAATTGTATTACGTTTCTCTCCGGTAGTTCTTTCGTAAACTTTAGACCATCCCCATTAAGTTTAAATTGATCGCTTACATAGGTGACGACGGATTCAAAATCATCCTTACTACAAAGTACCAAGTAATCGTCCGCATACCGAAATACCCTAATGATGCGGTCCCCTAAGGCCTCTTTTAAACGGCAGTCAAACTTGCTCAAGTATAGATCACTTAGAATAGGGGCTACCTTTGAACCTATACAAATCCCTGACTTCTGCACAAACACGCCTTCCCTGTATCCAACTAATGGCAGGGCAGGAGTCCGGTTTCAGAGATAGATGCGGAGTTTCCACAGGTACCTTTCTAGAAATTCTCTCCGTGTACTTAACGTCAACATTAGTTGGATACAGGGAAGGCGTGTTTGTGCAGAAGTCAGGGATTTGTATAGGTTCAAAGGTAGCCCCTATTCTAAGTGATCTATACTTGAGCAAGTTTGACTGCCGTTTAAAAGAGGCCTTAGGGGACCGCATCATTAGGGTATTTCGGTATGCGGACGATTACTTGGTACTTTGTAGTAAGGATGATTTTGAATCCGTCGTCACCTATGTAAGCGATCAATTTAAACTTAATGGGGATGGTCTAAGGTTTACGAAAGAACTACCGGAGAGAAACGTAATACAATTTTTAGATATCTCGTTGTCATTTGAGCAGAATCACGTGTGTTGGCAGTATTCCCCTAGAGCACGGAATAGCCTTGTCCTGTTTAAAGTCAGCCCTATCGAAGTCGTGCGTGCACCGTTTGACCATTAGCTTTAATGCGCAGGTCGAGCGCCTCTTAGATGCAGGTTACCCTAGACTAGCCATAGCCACAGTAGCTGAGCGTCTTAAGAAGTCGATTTGACCGGAGCAAAAGCTGTAGCAGAGAGTAACATTAACAAGAAAAAGGTCGTGAGTATTCCGTATATCCACGCAGTTTCGCACAGGCTTAAGAAAGTGGGAAGTAAATATGGGGTTAATGTTGTGTTTACGGCTCCCAATAAGTTAGGAAGGGTTTGTGCTGCAGTGCATAGAAGAAATGAGCAGATGGAAGGTAAGAAGCGAACGGATATTTGTCCGGTTAAGCACCTAGCCAAGAACAATTTCAGCGACTGTCGCATGGGTGTAGTTTATAAGATTCCTTTTAGCTGCGGACGTTTTTATGTAGGGCAAACTGCGCGTTGTATTAATCAAAGATTAATTGAACACAGAAGGTCGCTATCAGGTGGGACGCCGTCCAATCTATCCTTGCACTGCCAGGTCTGTAGCTGCATGCCCGAGTTAGACAAAACCGAGATCCTGTACAGGCATAAGAACGAAGATACGCGTTTATTGGTTGAAGCCTGGCATATCAGTATTAGTGGAAGTGCATGCGTGAGTCAGCCGTCGATTAGCTTAAACAGAGAGGAGATAGAAAGCCTTAGGAGTTGTCTATCGCGAAGACCGGCACGTGTAACCGATTGACAGGTGGCGCTACCATTCAGAGCATGCGCAGATAAGCTGTGTGTCTTCTTTCTTTTTCGCCTCTGTGCTGTGCTTCAGTTGTTAGTCGGCGTTAGTGTTGTTCACTGCTCTCCTTGTGTCCGTGTCCTGCACGCCTCTTCTTTTGATTATGGCTGTTCGAAGTGTTTCGTTTAATGACTAGGTATAAGGTAGCAGTGTTTTTTTTAATGTGAAACAGGGCGAAATTCGGAGACTCTCAGCTTAATCCTGCACATGTAGACCTGATGGTTATTTGAAGTCCCTTTTAGGAATAGGTTCATCTGCTGGGTGCCAAAATCTTCATTTTCTTTTTTGGCTTCCAACTGATGCTTGCCAGTCTGATCGCCGTTCATGTCAGATTTGCATATATGTTGAAGCGGTATTAGCCTTCCGCTAGGAGAAGAGGGGGCGCAACATCCTAGGGGGGAAAGAAGAGGACGTTGAAGGAGAGACGCAGGCATTAAAAGATGGACGCACGTTCCAATGCAGTGTATTCTATTGTGTCCTTGTAAATAGGAACGCTACATATGTGCGTAATACAGTGCTTTGTAGAGAGCCACATCTGTATTTTGCATATATGTAACTGAGAATATTGCTTCTTTTTTTTCTTTTTCGTCGCCTCAACACTGTCTCCACTGTAAAAAACTTCGAGCACGTATGTAGCTTCATTATGAAACTGAGGTTGCTTCGATGTAACGTTGCTCGCTATAAGAGATTGTGCACTGCATTGTGACATTGCTCATTATACCGATTTTGTTAATATTTCATGCGCTAATTTCTTTGAAGGTCACTTTGGTCAATATTCATTGACACTTGATTGATGTTTTTGGTTGTCTTTTAAAGTTTGCATCATTACATCAGCTGATGTCCTAGACAAATTTTCACTCTCATGTCTGAGTCATATTTGAGTTCTTTTGTTTATATTCCTTGATTTTATGCGGTGGAGATACTGCATAACATGATTGAAAGCGGCTATCACACAGTCATCCATTGTTCTGTCTCTGCTCATATAACCGGATGCGCTGCTCTCATTGTGAAAAGCGCATAGTCGTTTGGCTGTTGATTATTGTGTGACTACTATTGCTCTTTTGTAAGCCTCTTGCGGTTAATAAGTTCCAAAGATATTTAAAGTATTTCTTCTGCAGTTCCTTTGAATATTTCTGGTTTTGTTTTTCTCGCATTTCTCATTTTCTTCTTTTTTTTAACTTGCGCCAGTTTGTTTCTCAATAAAATGTTGATGTAGCAGTGTTTCGACTCCGTGATCATTGGCTCAGAGGCCTCCTTGTTAGGCCGCTTGCCATGAAGCTGTCTATCCTTCACTGTAGAAAGATATGTCATTACTATTTTTGGTAGATTTGCTTCATACTCTACAAATTACATGCTAGATTGATTTTTGCATTCATGACAACCAATTTTGACCTAAATGCTAAGATTGATGAAGCCTTTGTTGAGAACTGTGTACCTACCTTACTGCACTATTGTTCCTCTGTTGCACTCAGTGCTGATGCCTTTAACCACGAGAAAAAAAAAGAAGACTTCCAGGCAAGTGCGATGCCAGGACTTCTTCCTAGGACGTAACTACGAAAGTATTCGGCTGGCACTACCCCCCCCCCCCCCTCTGCAGCACCGAAAAGATTATGGTGCAGCTGGCAACATAGCAGGCCGCAGCTACTACCACAAAGGCAGGGACGGCGTCCGCGGATGGGGGTGCCCCCCAAAATTATGATCCCGTTGACACCTTCAGAACCACGGAGTTAATGCCTTAGGGGTGCAAAAAATGTGTTGTGGTTATTTGTACCCCTAAGGCGTTAGCTTACATTCTGAGGGTGGTAACCAGATCAAAATTTTCGTGGGCGCGCCCCGTTCCCGAGCACGATTCCTGCTTCATTTTCAGATTACGGCTAACTTCTGAGGACCAGCTTTTTGATGACTTCTTTGGTAAGTCTTTAAACGGATTCAGAAATCCCCCGGTATATGGGATTATTGGAGGCTCCCCCAAGCCGTCGAAAAGACCAGCTTTTTGATGACGTTTCAAAGACATTCAGGAAACATCTCGTTTATGGACAACAAGACGGACATTAGACGAGATATACGACGTCTTCTAGACCAAAACTTCTTACGCGTGCCGTCTCTGAGACGTCGTTAACGTCTCGGATATCTGTCTCGAAGACGTCTTAAATCCTTTGTGTGCTAGCTGGGAGGAAGGTGAAGGAATCGAGGAATGATGTGAGGGGAAGATGACATGAGAGGGCAGAGCATAACATCGTTTTTGAAAGTCAAGAAAACTGTGGGAAAGGGAAGTGGGACTGACGAAGAGGAAAAGGAGGAGGGAAACGCCACAAGGTACGCTGTATTCTCGGTCTTGCTGCCACTAAGTGTGCAGGCACCCGAATTTTTTCATGCGTTTATCGATAAATGCATCGCAAACAGGTCTATCATTATATTGCGTTCATAGCAATAGACGTCAGGGAGTTTGCAGTTAGGAAACAGTGCGTCAAACAATCGAGAATTGCTTCACGCGCCTTAGTGCTATTCCGTAGTTTATCAAGATGATACCATCATCTTCACTTTTAAGAGTTTCGCCGCCTATAGGTCGATATAGAGCTGCTCTAGCTTGAATAAATAAAAGGCCTAAAGAATTGGAAATTCTTCCACCATACCACATATTCTTCCAACGGAAACGGCGTGTTTTGTGGACATCCAATATGAGCCAAAAAGTTTCTGTTAGATTGATACTTTCCTGTGTTGTTGTTGTTGTTTTGTGGGGTTTTACGTCCCAAAACCAGTTCAGATTATAAGAGACGCCGTAGTGGAGGGCTCCGAAAATTTCGACCACCTGGGGTTCTTTAACTTGCACTGACATCGCACAGCACACGGGCCTCAAGATTTCGCCTCCATCGAAATGCAGCCGCCGCGGCCGGGATTCGATCCCGCGACCCTCGGATCAGCAGCCGAGTACCTTAGCCACTAGACCACCGGGGCGGGGCAATACTTTCCTGTGGCAACATGTTTTGTATAACCGGAAGTTTTGTGCATATTTCTTGTTATCACGTAGCTGCTCGCCAAACGTAATCTTTGTTGAAACCCTTTCGCTTGCATCGGTATTCGCTGTTCCCATATATGGCCACCAACGCAATCCTTTATTGCGTTGTGCCATATATTGAAGCAAAAAAATTAGCAGATTTCTTTTGATGTTGGCAAGCACCTGTTGCTGACGTAAACCGTTGCCGGTAGGAAGAAGCAGAATGCTTTGTGCGTAACTCCCAAGAACAAATTCCAAATAGGCGGTAGAGCTGAAATCCGAACTTTGGCTATGCAACGAATGTCGGGCTGAGCGCCTCATCCTCAATGGCCCTTCTTCTTTTGTGGCCGTGGTTGTTGCTTATCTCAGCCAGTGGATACATTAGTGAGGAGCACTCGTACCACCGCGTAGTTAATACTGTGGAGTGAGGTGAGAGAAGAAAAAAAATTGAGGCAGGAACGTCCACAGCAACACGTTCATAAGAAAGCACGCCTGACGTGCGTCACTATTTTTGCAATCCTTTTGATAGCAGGCGACGAGGCATTGTCATCAGGACCTAAGCTACGCTAGGTGTTGGCAGGGGCATCTAATTCCCAAAAAAGGAAGGTGGATACTGACACTACAATCCCGCGCCACAATGTGCCCACGGAGACACGAAGGGCACCATTGTGTCCCCTTCTTCACATCTGGACAATGCCGCAGCCCTCCGACCAAAACATCGCGAGGGGTGTACGTTATTTTTTTCTTT
>JABSTT010005040.1:0-22439 GCA_013339685.2 Hyalomma asiaticum
GCATGTCTTCATCATCTGTATCTTACCATTCATCACCATGCGTTCTGCGTGTCTTCTTCATCTGGTGTGTGATCATCATCGTCGGGTTTGTGCCATTGCGTTGGCATCATCGGTGACCTGCCGAGCTACTGAGGAGAATAAACGTCGTCCAAAACCGTGGCCTCATACCCTTTAAGTAAATCTATTGTTCTTGCTCGCGCGGCACGAACGTTCACCGGCCACCCCATATATATAGGCGCCGGATATTGATCCGCAATGCGGTGCCGGTGGGAGATTTCTCTTGAGCGTAGTTGAACCATAAGGATTCGCAGCGTGCGCGTTAAAGGGGTCGTGAAAAGAATATGGAAATGCCCGGTTGTTTTTTTCATTGCTTGAATATGCGTTCGAAAACCCGATTCCGAATTATTTCGGAGAAATATTCAGTGCACATTTAATAACGCACGTTTGAAACCTCAGCGTTCTTGCGCTCCCGAAACTACCATGCGACACTACCGGCCGGCATGGTACTATTCGGTGACGTTGCAGTAAGATATTCTTAAGTGCAAATGTATAGTGAACTCGAGTTTGCTCTGAAACAATAGATTTACTTAAAGGGTATGAGGCCACGGTTTGGACGACGTTTATTCTCCTCAGTAGCTCGGCAGGTCACCCGATGATGCCAACGCAATGGGCACAAACCCGACGATGATGATCACACACCAGCGATGAAGAAGACACGCAGAACGCATGGTGATGATGGTAAGATACAGATGATGAAGACATGCTTAATGAACGCCCACACTACTTAGAAGCCATGCGGTGCTGCCATTCGGAAGCAAAGCTGCCGCATGGTTTGTTTTCCCGTGGCCTCCGAGGGCGCGCCAATCTTAGAGGTTTGGTGGCTGGTAACATGACGTCAACAGCCGCAGGGGAACGCGCGCCGTGAAACCGAAAGCGCGTTTTTTATCGCTCTAAAGCAACCCACACTGTTGTGTATTCACCAGTGAATAAGGTCGGCAACAATGAGCGCCCGTGGCGCCACCCTTGGAAGTGGAGTGGACAGTAGCTCTGACGGACGACTCATTCCTCCTCTTGTTTGGCAACGCCTTGTACCCAGCTAAGTCAGCTGGTAATAAACTACAGTTATGCATACATAACATTTGGCGACGAGTTCACGAACCGACGTGGTGAGCGACGGCGGCTGCAAAAGCAAGCGGCAAGGCAACGAAGGTGAGCTTCGGGAACGTCGGCGGCAGTGCGTAGAGCGAGATGCCTTCGGACAACGCTTCGGGCGAGGGTGCTTCGGAAGCTACGCCTAGCGTCTCAAACGTGTTCATGGGCCGGCAGGGCAATATAGAAGAGTTTTCTCCTGACAACGCGGCAGCCTGGCCTACTTACCTCGAACACCTACAGTTCTATTTCACGGCGAATGGTGTGGTTGAGGAGCAGCAGCAACGGGCACTGCTGTGCAGCGTTTGTGGTCCGGCTACGTACGCCATCCTTCGCACGTTGTGTTCTCCGGCGACGCCGGCTGAGACGCCATATGCGGACATTGTTTCCAAGCTCACGCACCACTTCACGCCAACGCCTTCGGTGATTGTACAGCGTTTTACGTTTCACAAACGCTGTCAGCAGCCGGGTGAAAGTATCGCGGATTTTGTTGCGGACTTGCGCCGACTCTCCGAGCACTGCGAGTTCGGTGTCACCCTGGAGGACATGCTCCGCGATCGTCTAGTCTGCGGCGTTCGTGACGAAGGGCTACAACGGCGTCTCCTGGCTGAGACTGCGTTGGACTTCAAGAAGGCGTACGAAAAGGCCGTCGCTGCCGAGTATGCGACGAGGCAAACGGAAACCATCAGGGGAGCGTTGCCGGCAGCGTCCGAGTTACATAGGATGGGTCAAGCACCAAAGGCGGATAAGCCGGGCGGTAAACAAGAGCGTTCCAAGGAATCAAGAACCGGGCGGTGTTCCCGCTGCAGCGGTGACCACGACGCTACGAGCTGTGGTTTTCGCTCTGCAGTGTGTCATTTCTGCAAGCGGAAAGGTCACATTGTTCGTGCCTGCCGTCAAAAGGAAGAGGCAAGAAGCAAGGCGAAGAGTGGCAATAAGCGCCCAGGCAACTTGGGTCACTCCGGAGTGTACGGACTTTACCACATTGCTAGTGGATTGCCAGCGTTTATGGCTAACGTCATTGTGAACGGACACCCGGTATCGATGGAAGTGGACTCTGGATCCGTTTGTTCTATTGTCAACTTGAGGACATTGAGCAAGCTGGGAATCTCGAAGAAGGCTCTCCGACCAAGTTCTAAGGGAGTGCGGACGTACACACAGCAGCCTGTTTGTGTCGTGGGCGAAGTGGAAGTTCCTGTTAAGTACAACAGTAGAGAGGGCAAACTACCCATGCTCGTCACGAAAGGGTCGGGAATCAGCATCCTGGGGAGAGACTGGTTCCGACCGCTAGGCATAACACTGGAGGGACTGCACCAGCTCAGCGCGAGCAACTGAATCATGTGCTAAAATCAATAATGAACTGATTTGATAATTGGACAATCACCCTCAATGTAAGAAAATCAGCCGTCATGCGCATTACCAGAAAACAAAAGTTTTCTGTTTATCGGTACGCAGTTGGGAGCACTCAATTGGCAACTGTTAAGAAATATACCTTAAAATAAATACCTTACCCCGAGTCATATCAGATAATCTAAGAAGGAACGCGCCATGTTAACTTTGCAACTCCCAAAGTTTAAAGAAACTTTTCTTTCTTTGGAGGCGGCTCCATCGTACTGCGCCAGATATTAAACTACTCGCCTACACCAAATTCATCAGACCCATTATTGAATATGCAAATATCTCCTGGTTTCCGTATACAAGCGAACTAACAAAAAAGCTAGAGAGAGTACAGAGAAAAGAAATTAGATTTACTTACAACAAGTACCAAATGACTGACTAACCATCGCAACTAATAACCAAAGCCGGACTGCTTATTTTAGGAAATCCTGCCAAACTAGCTCGTATGAAGTTATTGTGTCAACTATTCCATCAGATTCCTCCCCCTACTTGACTAAAGCCGGTATAGATTCCTCCGCTACTTGATCAAAGCCGTAAAGGCGCTACTCTGCTTCCCCAAGGCGGCGCCTCGTCGCAAACGATTCTCAGTGATTCACGTTTCTGGGTTAAGACAGCGGTCTTTCTTGGGATAGCTAACCGCGAGAAACTTTGCCTACATTAGCCTGACCGCACGGTCAAAGTCAATTCAACCGGGTGGTCAAAAGCAACGGGGCTACTAGCACTGGTGGCAGGGAGTCATGTAGTACGTCAGCATTATACAGTGCAAAGGAAACCTGAGGCATGCTTGGGGCATGAGTACATAACCGTGATATGCAGCGTTTATTTAGAAATCCGCTTTGGACTGGCTTTAGGCTCGTAAATGAAAAATTAACCCGTTATAAATGGTGTCTAAGAGACGCTACGCGTTAACAGTAATAAAAATTCAGCGAAACATCCATTGCAAGGTTGAAGGCACGCTAAGAATAATGCGAGCGCTGGTCACCAGCCGCATAACGTACGGTACGCTGTATCTGGCTTTAAGAACCGCCAAAATAGAAAAACTTAACGTCCTGATAAGGAAGGCAGCTAAAGTCGCCATGGAGCATCCATACATGGCTTCTACAACGCGTTCCTTAAAGGGACCGTCTGCCGTCCTTCATCGCTCTCCCATTTTTTGGCTCAATAGAAACCGCACCTTTCGAAGTGTACCAGCGTGCAGTAGCTTCTCCAGAAACTGAATAGAAATTATTAAAACACAATTTTTTTATCCACGAAGTCGCTCCTTTCCTAGTGCAGGCATGCCAGCAACAATGGTTACCGCGCATGATGCGCCGTCGTCTCCATGGAAACCCTTTCGGGCACTGAGGCTTCTCAGAAAACCGGTTTCAAGATCGACATTCCAGAGGTGATGAGGAAGAGGAGAGGCGAGGTAAAGTAGGCGCGCGGGGGTGCGCCGCGGACATGCAGCGCCGCATGCATGACAAGCGCAGTACTACACGTCTTTACAGGCAGACGAATTCGAAGGCAGCGCCACCTGCGCCACCCCGCAAGCAGCCAAAGAAAGAACAAATTGCTCTTGCGCGCTATAACAAGGTGTCTCATGGGGCGAAGTACGCTTGTAAGACATACATAATAGTTTTTCAGCAGAGATATGCATACCTGCGTGGGCTGGTTCTCGTACACTTGGAAAATGACGAACACGCTGTTGGTGTCGCTAGCGGCGTTATTTGCACCACTTTCATGGCAAAACTATAAACCTAATTTCTTTTTGTGGGGTGAAAGCGTGCTCATTCCCGTAAATGTGACGCACGATCTGCCCAATTTTACCACAGTCTTAAAAAATTTTCCGAGCGGTAGACAGTCCCTTTGTAGATGGACGTCCACAACATGTGGCAAGAGCCGGCCGAAGCGCACAACAGCTAACTGGAACGACTCAATCTCACGCCCACAGGAAGATCGGTACTCCGATACCTGAATTGCAGCTCGACGTACATCGCCACACGGACCGTGAAGGCCCCTCCAGCCAGACGCTAGGGATTCCCTCTGCATCGCACGCATTCCACGCCACATGCATTCCATATGCCACTAGAGCTGGACACAGGCTAGTTCATCAAAGGAAAATTCAGGCAAGACCCCTACGCCCATTACACAGACGCGGCGAAGTATCCGCACGGAAACGCGTACTCTCTCAGCCGCGTCGACTGCGGAGGCAGGGAGTTCGCGTGGGCCACCGTCAAGGCAAGCAACTCTGAAACGGCTGTGGTGGTACTAACATTTATTGAACCACAGATAATTCAGTGGAGGTATGTATGGACCACCTCTTAAGGGGACGGTCCTTACAAACACTAGGTGGGGATCCCTAGTACAGGACCCCATTAGCATCGGCCGCAGCTTGGGCTGGTGCCACAAAGGCGTTTTGGGCCTGAAGGTCAGTACAGCCAAGCCGGGTCGCCTCCCAGTCCTCCCTGGTTGGGTTGGGGATAGGGGTTATAGCGGAATTAGAGGGGCAGGCCCACACCACGTGGTAGAGGTCCGAAGACTTCTCCCCTCAGTGCGAGCAACTGCCGGAAAAGGCGGGATCGAAGTGTTTGAGAGCAGCCGGGCATAGCATAGTGTTTGTGTAGAGTGGGAGTAGAAGTCACTCATCCGCATTACTAAAGCCTTTACACGGACGTGGATAAAGGCTGTGGTCAGATTGGTAGTGATGAGCAATTTCGCGGAAAGAATATATCGGATTGAATTTGAGGTCGTCCTGATCGGACGAGTCGAGGGGGAATGCCTGGTGAGAGAGCGCGCGGGCGGCGGCGGCGGTGCCTCACTCCTCTTTAGTCCCATGTGAGCAGAAGCCCAGACTATACGGCGGGAGGCAGGGTTCTCCTGATAGTCGGTATGTTTCAATAATCGACAAGCTAGGTATGCAACATAGCCGTCTTCGACGAGTCGGAGATGATAATTTTCGATTTAGGATGACAAGCTGAGTATGAAATGGCGACTTCCTCTGCATGGGTTACGTTCCGGGCTCGGAAAGTTAGCCCGTAAACTGTTCGTTTGCCATCGACAACAGCAGCCGCTTACCAACCCCCGTGATGTGAGCCAGATGTGTCCACGTAGAGCACATCGGGTTTCGATCCATAATGGCGGGCCAGGGTTCCGCCCACTCAAGGCGCCGGCCATTATTGTCTTCCTTTGTCATAATGCTTGGAAGAGGAGGACGTGAGGGCGCAGCTCCTCTCTAACGGGAGTTGAACGCGTTCTTCCGTGATGTTGGTGTGTCTGATGTGTAAGCGGGCTAATAAGCGGCGACCCGCTACCGTGCTTGAGGCAAGTGTACGGATTTGTGAGGTGGGCCACTCGAAGTTCCCGAAAAGTGCTCACTATGTCCAGGCCCATAAGGCGCTGGTTCGGGGTATTTAAAGGGCAACTCTCCGGCGTTTTTTTCACCATGTTCTGATATCAATGTTTTCCAATGGTACTGATGTTCCTATGACCACTAGGGCGGTTTAGTTTGCCCAGAAACGCACCAATAATTTTAAATCAGCAACTGCAAGTCGTCTTAGAACCGAAACCGAAACCGGTAGATGCTTCGTGGACTATGTGCGGTAACGTCACAACCTTCCCGTCACCAGAAATATGGAAATGGCGCCAAGGAAGCGAGGTAATTCCAAGATATATTGAGTTATGCCAGCTTTTCTGATCTTGACAGCGACGATTTGAGTGCTGAAGTATCGCCGTTTCGCTTTTGAAAGGTCCGCTGGCTAGGGTAGGCAGCGCGGAGGTGATGACGTCAAAAACACAGGGTGGCCCGTATGAGAATCCGCTAAAAATTAAAAAATTCAAAACAGGAAAATTAAATGACCTACTTTCGCCTGGCTTGACATATATTACTACACTACCGAGGGGAATATATATATTGAAGATTTTATTGAGATCAGTGGGCACTGAAAAAATCGCCGGAGTTGCCCTTTTAATGGGAGGTCGAGGGCCCGCTTTACAGTTTTCCGAAGGATGACTTAAAGTGCATCCTCGTCTTGCTTCCGCAGGTAGAGGTATGGAGTAGAAAATAAAATTCTATCGCTATACAAACGCGTGTGTGAGCCGCAAGGCATTCTTGCACCGTAGACCACTGCGTTTGTTAGAGACCCGGCGAACCATGCGGCCCACCCGGTCGCCCACCTTGCGGAGTTTCGCCAGTGTGGTGTCTGACCGCCTGTTTTGATTTATAAAGAGCCCCAGTACCCGGACTTCTTTTCTCTAGGAATTGGACCTGTTTCCAGCGAGAGTTCAATTTTGGCCGTGGGCTTTGGCGAGGGGCGTATGTGCACGAATTCTGACTTGGAAGGTTAGCATTGAAGGCCGCGCTGGCTGGCATAGCGTTCGACATAGCGGCGATAGCTCTCGCCACCATTACATCTACGAACGCAGCGGTCATCTTCACTGACTCTCAGGCGTCCTGCAGAAATTTTTCGAGAGGCCACATCTCAGCCCATGCACTCAACATCTTAAAGCGGAAAAGCATTCCGATCCCGTGCACTTGCATAACGTGGGTACCAGAACACTAGGGACTACAGGGCAACGAAGCAGCATGCTCCGCTGCCTGCGAGCGTGTCAGCCGGGGTGCTGTTGTTCCATGTGATAGCGAACCTGTGGAAGTGGAAACGTACGCGATACCCATCATATATCCGGTCATCTTACAGCTCTACCGACTCGAGCGACATGTGTATGCTCCACCTCACCCAAAACAGTCAAGAGAAGAAAGCGCGTTATTAAGACGCCTGCAAACGAACACTTTCACTCATGGCATGCTAATGCACCGCTTATACCCGACGCTTTACAGCTATCTCTGTCCGCTCTGCAACGTACCCGACAACCAGGCGCATCTGCTCCTGGCATGCCATTGCCATGTGCACTGCGAAGTGCAACCAGAGACACACGCGAACCAAGCACCACAAGCGAAAAAAAAACGAGTTAATCGAAACGTGGGAGGCCATGCTCGCTCTCATGCACCTGGAAGACAAGCGGCAACTCGTCGCCAGTGCTAAGAGGGCAGTTGAAGCCAGAGGGTTCCTAGACTAAGGAGTCCTCCCACCTTCGGCTGGCACCGGGCATCGCTCGGAGAGCCGTTTCGAAAATAAACGTTTATTAGGTGCGAAGCTCCTCTTAGTCTAACCTTGTCACGCGTCAGGCGTCAGTCGTCAGTCGTCAGGCGTAACCCGCGTGCCGGGAGGCACGCGCTCGCCCTCTGCGCGTGCCTCCCGGCGCGTGCCTCTGCTGTCCTTGCGTGAGAGAGAGAGAGAGACAGAGAGAGCGAAAGGCGCGCGTTGGCTATGGAAACGCTCTTTCCTAGAGGAACGCTCTACCAGCTCGCAAAGAGAAGCGTTCACCGGCAACCCATATATATATATATATATATATATATATATATATATATATATATATATATATATATATATATATATATATATATATATTTATATATATATATATATATATATATATATATATATATATATATGCACTGCACTTTTTCTTCATCCTCATATATATATATATATACATATATATATATGCACTGGATCTTGACTTGCAATGAAGTGCCGGTGGGAGATTTCACTTGTGAATAGTTGAACCATGAGGATTCGTAGCGTGCGCGTTAACTAAATTAATCCGGAACTCGGCACGATCTACGATGAACCTCCCGAGCTTCGCCCACTCATCATCATTCACTCTCGGGATATGCTGTAATTTTTTTCTTCATCCTCCTCCTCGATTGCACCCAGCAGGGGAGGAGAGGGGAAGGGGAGGGATAGGGAGAAGGGAGGGTGTTGCGTATGAGGGGCGTCAGAAGATTCGTCTTTGGACGCCACTTGCAGCGAAGCAAACAGACATACGGCCATCTTTTCCCCCTCTTCTTTCTTCTACCTTATACGTTCTTCCTTTCTCCCCTTCCCCCAGTGTTGGGTAGCCAGCTGAGGACGTCCTTAGTTAACTGCCGTGTCTTTCCATTTTCATTTCTCTCTCCTTTTCCTTAATGATAGCGAGCAAAATGAGTACCGTAACGCGCAAGGCGACGCATGAAAGTGTGAATGTTTTACGCTGTGCGAGGAATGAATATAGGTACCATATAAAGGTCATACACGTAAATGGTCGCCAATAACTGGTTACGCGCAGGACGTACCGCGAAATTGTTGTTTATGTTTTGGATCAATTAAAGAAGTAGAAGTATATTTACAATACCTCCCGGTCCAGGTTATTAAGCATATTGCACATTGGGAGCTTCCAAACGCTCGTCACTGGGATGTCATTTGCCGTTTTCTTGTGAAAACTTTGAACGTCAGCTCAGTTGCATTATTCTGAGCCCGTAATATCCATAGGCGCTAAAATGTGATTCGCATTTTCGGGGATCGTGCTTGCAGCTGAAGCACCGCAAGCAGCTAGTATGAGAGGAGGCAGAAGCGGTTGCTAAGGGCTCATAATTAAATTGTGTAAGGCATGTGAACACCGACACAACAAAAGAGGCCAACACGGACGCAGAGCACAACATAGTTCTATCACGGAATATAAAACCAGCATCTTATTTTTCTTTTATTTTCGATTTACTCTTCAATGCCAAAGACAATCGAGAGTTATTATCAGTAATTGAGATTTCAACAGGCGAGCGATCTTAATAGACTGCTGTCCGAGGCAAAAAGAAGATTAGAAAATGTTATCATTTTACAACGTGGTACACCTACCTTACGGCGGTACTTAATACGATGAAACGTATGCTGTGGGGACAGAATGAGCTTATCGCTTAGTGTGCAATGTTGACAGATCTTGTAAAATGAGTTTAAAGGGGCGATGTCTCGTCGTGCAGTTAAAAAAGGAAGGAAAAACGTCGGCTGTCCTGGTTGTTACACTAGCAGTGCTGTTGTACCTAGATAGAATAAAACGAGCCGATTTATTCTGAACGTGTTTCAGGCAGAGATTAATTTTACGTACAAAGGTTCCCACGCAGAAGCAGCGTATCCAAGCTTTCGCCGTGTTAAAGTGACGTAGTGATAGTTTCACACCAGGAGGAGCAGCGGGAAAGTGGTAACTTAGGTATCCTAGCATTCGGTTAGCTAGTTTATGATGTGTTCTGTGTACACTGTCCAATTTTGATTACATGTAATGTGAAGACCTAAATACTTCAACCATGCAGACAAGTAGGCTAAAGAAGCAGTTCTGCGCAAATAAGCAGGAGAAGACAGCAAAGAACTGAGAGTATTACGAATGAAGATGAAAGCGAGAGATAGCCTAGTTCGTAGCGGTTCATAATGAAGCAGTCTAAGGAGTGCAAACCCTGACACATTTAAGAGTATATAAGCCTACAAAATCAAAGCCGACCAAGACTTAGTTGTA
Organism: Hyalomma asiaticum; assembly: GCA_013339685.2. Classification (NCBI taxonomy): domain Eukaryota; kingdom Metazoa; phylum Arthropoda; class Arachnida; order Ixodida; family Ixodidae; genus Hyalomma; species Hyalomma asiaticum. The sequence continues at coordinate 9,907 of JABSTT010005040.1, forward strand.
CCACGTATTCGGAGCTTCGAGTACTCTGAGCCCCTATCTTCGTTCTCCTCTATATTGGCACAACGCTGCTGCCTTAGGTTCATCAATTGCTATTTGCAGATTCCGTCCTAGAACTATATCGTGGTAAGCGTTCCTATTTTGCTTGTCTTCTATTTTGTGGGTGCTTGCGCACCCTAGCTTATTTGATTTATGAACTCGTGCCATTTAATATCATTGCTTACCGATGGGGCTTACTATTCCTCGCACCGATGGCGTGCGCGCGCACACACACACACACACACATGCACAGCAACAAGTACAGACGCACGAACGCACATACACACACGCACATTAAATTTCCTTAAGTTATATACAACAAGTAGCCTGAACTTGCACTACCCTAAATGTTCTCTATTCAGATACTGTAACAGTGAGCTGCTTCGTGATGTCTACACTCACATGAACGCTCAGTATATTTACAAAATTCGAATCTAGAACTAATATTCTCATCAAAACTCGACATACCAATTCATATATACATGGGTCTTAGCCTTTGATTTTGCCTCCGATTACGCCGCAGGAAGGTTCTAATAATCCATGAAATAGTGATGCAAGATTTACAGAAATGACGGGCTGAACGACACGCATACAGACGCACATGTTGTTTAAACACAGCAACGTTAAGCATTAAAGAGATTCCAGACTCAGTGATGTTAGGTACAATGTACGTTAGCGAAGTCATTATGTGCAGGAATGCAAGATCGCACAGCTGAGGCAGCCACGGCCAAGGTGGACGTAACCGGCATTTCTGCCCAGCTTACTGGGAATGACCTTTTGCGGTCCGCACGAGAGCAGTCTTGGCACTCATCGACCGTCGCGCTTGTTTTCATGCGGTGCAAGAAGGGGACTTTCCCGGCGGACCTCCCCCTCTCAATTAGAGCGCGTAAACGTGAAGGACGAGTCGGCACGTGGGGGCAACGCGTGCTATATAAACGTACCTGGCTCACCGTCTGAGAACACACACTGTCGTCTTAGCATCCAGTAGACAAAACAACCCAAGGTGAGTTCTTTCTCCAGCCTGCCAGAATCTTGGTTCTTTTGTTTTTTGTTTGTTTGCTAAATGCAAGTGTTAGCTTTAACTACTTTGTCGTTTATGCATTTCACGCACTCTTCTTTGTACTTCACTTACTTAACGATGTGAATTGACCGACTGAATACTCTAATGTCGAAAACAAAAGCTGCGGAAACATTAAGCGTTCTGCAGAGAGCGGGGCGTGGGTGCGTGCACATGTTGCGGTTCATGGTAACTACAAGGTCCCTTTACTGTACCTTCTGTATTGTGCGATCTACGGTGTGCTGTTAACCTATAAAGACTTGCTTCTCATCATCGCGTTAATATTGTAGGTGCAAATTGAACGCTACCATATGGGCTATTTGTCATCGTGTACATGACGAAATGGAGAACGTTCGCGTGTCTTGCCTACAGAATATTGATTTTAACTTCTAAGATAGGATACGGACGGAAAAGTGAAGATGAAAAAGGCGTACCACATTCTGTACAGGCAGCATTGTTTACCTAGCGCTTCTACATATCAATGGAAAGACAATGACGAAAAGATGTGCACTTGCGCTGAAATTCCAACCTACTGAAAGAGTTAACAAACCAATGTGTAATCTTCAAGGAAACGGGAAAAAAAATGAGGAGCAGTGTATTTTGAGCAATGATTTGGGACTACTTTTCCTCCAGCTAAGTGCCTAGACTTAGTGTGATTTTGTAAGCGATGTTAGCAAAGCGGCGAAAGGTTATATATATATATAGCCTTCTGTGATAATTATTGCTCTAACCTGTGTCCATTAAGACAAGCCAGGTTAAGAAGCAAGATATTTTCCGTTAATCTATCGCTCAAACTCTTCTCCATTCTCACAGCATAAATAGCTTCACTGAAGTATGCAACAAGCACTGCCACTAGCGAGAGATTTTGACCACGCTATTCTCACAGCTATTTTGTGCAAGTATACGTATAACAGCAGCCAAGCTTCACTCCACTTACGTGCCGAAGTAATTCAGGCGCCTTATTTATGCGTCGACATCTCGCTAAAGCACAAATTAAAAAAAGGGTGTACACAGGTAAAGTGGAATACTGTGCAAAGAAATCTTCCGCAATCTTTCATGAGGCATATTTGTTAAATGTAATTCTTATTGCGCAAGCGCGTGGTTGCACAGAGTCATTTGCATAAAATGCCGCAGCTGTAGCTTTCAATTACATTGTGCTTATTATTTGCCGTGTTTATGATGCAGCCAACTACAGACATGATTGCCGTGAGCAGCAAGTCCTTCCTTCTCGCCCTGCTGGTGCTCGCTGTCGTCTGCAGCATGGCAGCTGCCCAGTTCGGCTTCGGACGTGGAGGATACGGAAGGGGCTACGGTGGCTACGGTAGCTTCGGCCGTGGATACGGAGGAGGCTTCGGCCGCGGCTTCGGCGGATACGGTCGTGGATTTGGAGGTTACGGACGAGGATTCTACGGCTGAATGAAAACTTCGGCGGCCCGATTGATGACACAACGCTGACGATGACAATACAACCGAAGAGCCGTTCTAGAAAGAAAATAAATTATTTATTTTCCTTAGCATGTTCTCTTTACGGCTGATGAGTAACTTTCGTTGCCTAATTGACGAGGCAACGAAGACATGGCTACATCCTACAGGGCGCGATACTGGGAAGTAAATTATTTTGTGTTTATGAGCATACTGTAGGGTATAATCCAATTTAGGGGAAAAATACTGCCGTATGGCGTGGCCCTCTTGACAATAGAGACGGTACACCGTGAGCTGCATGGCTCCCAGCGTGAAAGGGCTCGACAACCGAAAGCGCGGCGAACATGAAGAGGAGAAAAAAAAAGACAACTCATTGTCTTGCGCAGGTGACGCTGCACAGCTCCAGCGTAACCTAATATTTCCTGCGTGCTCTTTCATTTTTTTCTCTCTTTCGATCTTATTTGCTCACTTTTCTCATTCACCCTTGCATTACTTTCTTTTCTTCGTTTACTTCTCAGCTGTCGCTGTCCACTTCCTCTATTTATTTTTTTTTTTGCTTCGTTGCATTCGCCTTCCTTTTTTTTTTCTTTCGCCAGCATTACCACCTTGATCTCTCTCGTCGTATTCTTCCTTTCTCTTCTGTTTCATCATTGTCGTATCGTTCCTCCTTGGTTTTCCTCGTTTTCGCCGTTGAAACCACAGCTGACGCTTGACAACATATATTGTCCTGGAACAGCAACCATACCATGCCAGAGACGGAGCTGAGGACTCGAAGTGCCTAATGACGTGTTAGGGATGTCTAGCGCTGCCTCTTTTGAGAAAGTTTCAAATCCGCACAGGAGCGGAGCCTTTTTTTTTTCTGCAGAACTGCGGTTTAATATCGGTTGGTCGTCCGCATGAAGTTATTGTCATCATGAAATCACGCGCTTCTAGCATTGCGCGCGCACGTCTTTCTTGCCTTTCGTTCATGCCCTCATCCCTCTACTACATAACGGCGACTGTAGTATAGCAGGGAGGTGGGAAAGGGAAGTGGGGGTTAGGAGGAAGGGAGAGGGAAAATCTAGAAATAAGTAACTACCGCCCAGTGTCGCTAAAGAGCTCGTGCTGCAAAATAAGGAAAACGTAATTTTCAAGGCCATAATAACTCTCCTTGAAACAAACGAACTTCTTTATAAGCAACAGCATGGTTTCAGATCAGGCCTTTCAACTATAACCCAATTAGCTGAATTAAATCATGACAGCCAACGCAATAAACGATAACGGCCAAATAGACGCCATACTTTTGGACCTTTCTAAGGCATTCGACGTTGTCTTGAACCAGGATTTAATCGCAATGCTATCGGCTTGTGCTATTGCTCAAAATATCATCCTGGATAAACAACTTTTTAACCAAACGAAAATAGAGCGTAATCAATAACCATCAATCGCAACTACTTGATGTTTATTCTGGAGCACCTCAGGTCTTGCGCGCTCGTTGTTTTTATTGTTAATCAATGACTTACGCTTTTCCGTAGAAAACGCTGTTCACGTACGAGTATTTGCCGTCGACTGCGTCTGCTATACAGTCGCACACAACTCGGACGATCAAGTTAAACTTAACAGTTCACTACTGACAATTTGATCTTGGTGTAACAGTTCGGGCATGAAATTAAACACATCAAGAAGCCACTTCATTTTATTTACAAATAAGACAACCCCTATTAACTTTGCATACGCGATAGGAAGTTCAATTATCAACAAAAGCAACCAAGTAAAATACCTAGGCATTACATTCTCGCCGAACCTCAGCTGGAAACCATATACCTTGGCCGTGTGTCGGAAAGCGGAAAAGAAACTCTTTTCTGAGGAGAAAATTGCGCACGGCACCATCACTACTTAAACAAAATGCATACAAAATACTAATTATACGATGTTTAGAGTGCGCCGATTTCATTTGGAGTCACCATGAAAAATATTTTATTTGTAAAATAGAATGAATACAAAAATTGGCAGAGAGGTTTCGTATATTTAGATTTCGCGAGGCAGCCCAGTTCTACAGACTTACTCGCAAGGGCAAACTTAAAACCTCTTTCGCAACGTAGAATTATCTCACGACTAAAATTTTTTTACCAATTATATCATGGTCAGTTCCACATATCACGTTCGCGTTAATGTAAGACCCACCTAAACTTTCATTGCGACTCAACCATTCCAAAGCAATCCACTAACCTTTAAGGTCGTATTATACTCGTAAACATTCGTTTTTTCTGTCAGCTATTCACCACTGGAATAGATTAGCTACTAATATTCTGTGTTGTAACACCACTGAATCATTCATAAACCTCATGCAGTGTGCTGAATTTGAAGAATGAGTTGTTGACAATATATGTATATTGTACTTTTGTCCCCACACCTGCATGGGCCGAGGAGGGCCTGCAGTATGTTCAAATGAATAAATTGCAAATTCCCTTGGGGGTAGTTATGTTTTTCTTGTTCGTTTTCTCCTTGATGTGGACTGAAGTCCCGTCAAGAAGATGATCGACGTCGATGAAGCAGGAGGCAGGTTGGAGGTAATGAACTTGAAGGTATATTGTAGCAAAATATTTACAGTCATATGTACATCTTGCCGAAGCACACTGATGATAACATAGACATCAACAGCGTCTTACTCTTCTACTTAACTTTTCTTAAGTTAGAGCCTAGAACACTGTTACTACATACAACGAACCTAGTCTCACTGTTCGACCACCGAGTGGTTACGGCCCAGACAGAAGTTGCATATTACGGAGTCTTACTGATCGATCAGTTAAGTGATTACAGCCTAGACTGAAGGGAAACGAATCCCGTCCAGTCTTTAGTACCTTGCGGTAACAAAGAAGAAGGGGAGGTGGCCACTGCTGGTCCGCCTCAACCTTCTGTTATCCAATCTGTTTACCCTGAGATTAAGCCATTCCCTAGTGGGCTGTCCCTAATCTCGACAGCAGCGTCTTTGCAGTTTACACAGGCATTTTGGCATTCTTTCCCATCATGGCTCTCCCTCTCCTTATCCCACGCTCTCAGATATTCTCACAGTCGAAATATCGGTATCGTAGCAGCCCTGCGGCATTCGCGCCATCTCCCAGGCTCATCCAGTCGAACCCTGTCGTTCCAGGAAACACTGCGTGTCTTCGCCTTTCCCGCAGTTCGGACCGTCCACTGCTGCGACTCAACGCTTCGTTCCAGTCGGCGCGCCGAAAGCGCATGCTGGTCGTTAAAGAATTGGTTGGGCCAAGCGCATTGTCGCTTCAAGCGACGGCGCACTTCTCATGCATTGTCCTCCTACGCGTCCGAGCTGCTCTTCCCCGAAACGGCCACTGAGAGGACAAGTACGGTCGTGCAGCCGCGACCCCCCCGAGCGACGTTCAGCGAAAGGGAAGGGTCTCGTACCAGGAACCCCTGGGGGCCAGCGTGGGAGAACAGCCGCTCAATGGGAGCAGTTTGCTTTCCATTGATAATTGCTGTCAAAGACCATGCAGAGAGAGAGCCGAGAAAGAAGCTTTGTATAGCGTACGGTGCTACGCCGTCCCTTCTGTACGATCGCCTTATGAGCGGCAACATAACAGGGGTGTTGTGCAATAATCTTTGGCTAACATGTTTACATAGAGCCTTCACGACTGATTGGCACAGCTTTCTGGTTACGTTCAAAATGCGGTACAGGGCACCTTTAAAAGAATATTACATGCTTTTACAAAGATGCTTCATATACTAAGATCCGGGAATTTGTGGCAGCTGAGAGCAAATTGTACAGTTTTCTCAAGCTCGCCAAGATGGTGGTGGCCGTTCACGGCCTGTCACGGTACATGCAGACCTCGGGGCAACAGCAACTAACAAAGCAGTAATTTTAAAATTCCTATGGCCGTCATATTGTGATATCAGACGTCCACCATTAGCCCAGTAAAAATGCATTAGCAATGCATTTGCGCTCTCAGCAATCTATTTCCGTCTATAAGTGAAGATGTAGGGGTCTCTTGCTCTCGCCAATGTACCATGACTTACATATACCATTCATACGTCAACTCAAACGCACTGCAGAGGAGATGAAATTCCGAGCGCATGGTCTCCTCAGCTTGAAACCACTTGCCCTACCACTCACTGGGTTGAAGAGCACTGAACGTGTTCTACTGCAGTAGGTAAAAGTTCAAAACCTCTTTCATTTACATTTTGTCAATATTTCTAGTTGTTTGTCCTGCAGTGCTATTATAGAGGAACACATTTTTCTTTTTGTTTCCGAAAAAAAGGAACCCTCTAGATACCGACCAAACACAGCAATCTTTTGCTACATAATTTACGCTGCACATTGTTGTAAACACAGGCACAATAAACCGACAGATATTCAACCGTGTAACTTCGTGTTTCTTTTCGTATTTTTTTTGGTTGGCTGTATTACCATCGCTATTATTGAGAGTTACTTATTATTTTGCAAAATTTGCAACTATTAGCTGTAAATTCTTGGGCGACACTTCAAAAACTAGCCTTAATAGATAACTCATCAGAAGAAAGCTCCACAATAGCCACATTGCTGTGGTTATGGCCGCTGATCGGTGTAATTTTCCTACAACATACAGTTCCCCACCTCATATTTTCCATTTTTTATCGACGTGCAGGGTCCTTCAGAAAATGCGTACAAATGTGTTAGAGAGAACAGCTGGTATATGTGTACTTTCTGCGGAAGTGCTTTGTTCATGGCGAAGCGCGCAGTAAAGTGGGTAGGGGTGGTATCCTGAAGAGTAATCAACAAAATTAGACCAGCATTTAAATTCAAATACTAAACACTCAAACATAATTAAGAATGACAGATGTTTATGCAGGGAGCCTATGTCCACTGTAACATTTGCTATAACGGGACCCTACAAATTTCTACAGGTGCATGAAATCCGGCTAATTTGATCAAGACAACCGAAAGTGAATGATTAAAGAGCGCATTTTCCGGTGTCTCAGAGCCCTGTGTGACAAAGTTGGACTCCTCACATTATTGCGGTGTGACTACAAGTGTGCGTTGTTGTCGACTGGCTATCCAGGCCAGAGCGATCAGGCGCAGTACCATAACGATAAATATCGCCCTTCCTACCGACGTTTGCTCATCGTTGCTCGGCAATACGAGGGGAAGAACTGTCCGACAGGTAACTAGTAAGCTAGCGGCGATTCCGCTCTTTGACCACTCAGTTTCTGTATCCTGGGTGAAATTATCCGGATTTCATTGGGTCTGGCGAAATTACTAGCATCGCCTTTTTTTAGGGGTGAAGCACCTTAGGGACGAGCTTTGTGGCGGCGTGACCGTGTGTGGGTGTGTGCCGAATCTGGAGGCCGTGCACCCAGAGAAGAGAGAGCTTTAGCAGCGCCGGCTTACCGTACGGTAATGACGGTAATGCCGTACCGTCATGATCGGCACGCGACTATTTTAGTCGGAAAGAGCTGCACTAGTTGCTCGGCGAGTACGCCCCCATATATATGGGCACTGGAACTAAATTTTTTTACCAATTATATCATGGTCAGTTCCACATATCACGTTCGCGTTAATGTAAGACCCACCTAAACTTTCATGCGACTCAACCATCCAAGCAATCCACTAACCTTAAGGTCGTATATACTCGTAAACATTCGTTTTTTCTGTCAGCTATCACCACTGGAATAGATTAGCTACTAATATTCTGTGTTGTAACACCACTGAATCATTCATAAACCTCATACAGTGTGTTGAATTTGAATAATGAGTTGTTGACAATATATGTATATTGTTGTACTTTCGTCCCCACTCCTGCATGGGCCGAGGAGGGCCTGCAGTATGTTCAAATGAATAAATTGCAAATTCCCTTGGGGGTGTTGTGCAATAATCTTTGGCTAACATGTTTACATGGATCCTTCACGAATGATTGGCACAGCTTTCTGGTTACGTTCAAAATGCGGTTTAGGGCACCTTTAAAAGAACATGACATGCTTTGACAAAGATACTTCATATACTAATATCCGGGAATTTGTTGCAGCTGAGAGCAAATTGTACAGTTTTCTCAAGCTCGCCAAGATGGTCATGGCCGTTCATGGCCTGTCACGGTACATGCAGACCTCGGGGCAACAGCAACTAACAAAGCAGTAATCTTAAAATTCCTATGGCCGTCATATTGTGATATCAGACGTCCACCATTAGCCCAGTAAAAATGCATTAGCAATGCATTTGCACTCCCAGCAATCTATTTCCGTCTCTAAGTGAAGATGTAGGGGTCTCTTGCTCTCGCCAATGTACCATGACTTACATATACCATTCATACATCAACTCAAACGCACTGCACAAGAGATGAAATCCCGAGCGCATGGTCTCCTCAACTTGAAACCACTTGCCCTACCAGTCATAAGGTTGAAGAGCACTGAACGTGTTCTACTGCAGTAAGGTAAAAGTTCAAAACCTCTTTCATTTACATTTTGTCAATATTTCTCGCTGTTTGTCCTGCAGTGCTATTTAGAGGAACACATTTTTCTTTTTGTTTCCGAAAAAGAAGAACCCTCTAGATACCGACCAAACACAGCAATTTTTTGCTACTTAATGTACGCTGCACATTGTTGTAAACACAGGCACAGTAAACCGACAGATATTCAGCCGTGTAACTTCGTGTTTCTTTTTGTATTTTTTTTTGGTTGGCTGTATTACCATCGCTATTATGAGAGGTACTTAATTATTTTGCAAAATTTGCAACTATTAGCTGTAATTCTTGGGCGACACTCAAAAACTAGGCTTAATAGATAACTCATCAGAGAAAGCTCCACAATAGCCACACTGCTGTGGTTATGGCAGCTGATCTGTATAATTTTCCTACAACATACAGTTCCCCACCTCATATTTTCCATTTCTTATCAACGTGCAGGGTGCTTCAGAAAATGCGTACAAATGTGCTAGAGAGAACAGCAGGTATATGTGTACTTTCTGCGGAAGTGCTTTGTTCATGGCAGTGTTTTGTTCAGTAAAGTGTGTAGGAGTGGTGTCCTGAAGAGTAATCAGCAAAATTAGACCAGCATTTAAATTCAAATACTAAACACTCAAACATAATTAAGAATGAAGATTGTTTAGCAGTGAGCCTATGTCCACTGTAATATTGCTATAACGCGATCCTACAAATTTATACAGGTCATGAAACCGGCTAATAATCAAGACAACCGAAAGTGAAGGTTAAAGAGTGCATTTAACGGGGTCGCAGAGCCCTGCTGTGACAAAGTTGGACCCTCACTTATTGCGGTGTGAATACAAGTGTGCGGGTTGTCGACTGGCTATCCAGGCCAGAGCGATCAGGCGCAGCACCATAACGATAAATATCGCCATTCCTACGACGTTTGTCATCGTTGCTCGGCAATGCGAGGGGAAGAATGTCTGACAGGCAACTAGTAAGCTAGCGGCGATTCCGCTCTTTGACCACTCAGTTTCGGTATCCTGGGTGAAATTAGCCGGATTTCATCGGTCTATGGAAATTAGCAGCATCGCCTTTTTTTAGGGGTGAAGCACCTTAGGGACGAGCTTCGTGGCGGCGTGACCGTGTGTGGGTGTGGGCCGATCCTGCAGGCCATGCACCCAGAGAAGAGAGAGCTTTAGCAGCGCCGGCTTACCGTACGGTAATGACGGTAATGCCGTACCGTCATGGTCGGCACGCGGCTATTTTAGTTGGCTTAGTAGAATTTGTCTTTGGGCTAGTTGGTTCATGCTTCAACGGGAAAAAACGGAGCGCTAACAAAACAACACACAAAGAAGGAGGCTACAGACAGGACTGGCGCACCTGTGTGTAGGTGAGCGCCAGTCCTGTGTGTAGCCTCCTTCTTTGTGTGTTGTTTTGTTAGCGCTCTGTTTTTTCCCGGTTGAAGTATTTTAGTTGGAAAGAGCTGCACTAGTTGCTCGGCGAGTACGGCCCCATATATATATAGGCACTGGAACTTGACCTGCAATGTAGTTCCGGTGGGAGATTTCTCTTGTGCGTACTTGAACCATAAGGATTCGCAGCGTGCGCGTTAACAAAAAAGCCATCCGAAAGTCGACACGATCTACGGCCTGGGAGCGCGGTATCAAACCTCATAAACACCAGGAGCATAAATGACAATGGGTGTGTAAACATACACACGCGTTGTCACTCGTTTACATGCATGAGTGAGCAATGTCATGGGTGATTTACGGTAACACCGAACATTCCCCAGTGCTTCGGTCACTCGACATAGTTCACTTCGTGGAGATGCGTGACTTTTTTTTTTTCGGATGCTATAGCGGATATGGATTCACTGTATAAATATCTGTAAGTCTTCACTTAGGCTTGAGCGTCTAGGGTGTCAAGTTTATGAATTACTGTTCAGGACACTATTGCTGCCCATATTACACTGCGTGCCTCCGTGGGCAACGCCATTCCGCAACAAGTGCGCTAACACTGCTTTCCTATGTACATAGTGCTTTCGGGCGAATTTTTAAAAACACGTTATACACATTGGTTGTGTTTAGCGCGTGAGTGCCGAAACACGGATCAGCGCACATTTTCAAGAAGCTTCATTGCAGCCTGAGGCTGTAAATACATGCCGGTCCCTATAGATTCTTCAAGTGCCGGCCAACACGTATTGAATTTCCGGTCGTCCTCGTAACCCGCTCATGTGGCGTAGACGGTTTGTCGTTCTTTGCTAAGAGCGTCTATATATCCCCTGCGGATGCTCCTGTGGCAAGCTGACCTCTAGGAAGTTATAAATGTGCTCGCGAGTTTTCCCCTTAATGTGAGTGGACGAAGCTATTCCTGCAACTCGCAAAATTGAGCAAGAAGTCTGTGAACGTTTCTCGCTGTGCGACTTAAGTAGTCGACGTGCCGCGTAAACATCCTGCGCGCAAGTGACCACCGCTCACGATTTATAGCCAAGGCACCCTTTATGGTGCAAGTACGTACTAAAACAACACGAATACACACACACCATAATATTAAAGAGGATTATTATGCTAAGGCAAATATTCTATCTACACACAGGGAGCGGACACTATAGTGCGTAACTAAAATATTACACGCACGCGTGAAGACACACAAAGCTGTAGGCATATATTTGTTGATTTGTTAAGGCCAAAGCCCTCTTTGTCTCATGCGAAGAAGAACAAACAGCGACAGAAAAACATGGGAGCAAATCAAAATTGTCTCTTTAGTTGGTATATGTCAAAAACTGGTATCGAAGTGCGTGAATGTAGGACCAACAAGACCAATAGGGCATGATACCAATAAGAACACAGGCTGGTCAGTTAGTTTTGTCACTATTGAAGATGATAAAATAACAAGCGGCTAATATCGCATCAGATACGCAGCTCTGGGCCACACGTGTTCGAATGTTAACCCTTATGCCTTATACCAATTACACTGACATGACGTTTGACTACTAGAGGTAGCGTGTCGACTACCAAAGGTCCTGACTTTTGCCTTCACGGCCTTTAGGTGATAACTAACTACACCTAGGATTTTATATGTTTATTTATTTATTTGAAATGATCATAATGCCTAATGGTGTTACATAGCTGAGTGCTTAACACATGTACTCAGGCATGTTCTAAAGCGGAACCATATTCTACTCCGTACATGGTTGACCGTTAAAAAATTTGGGAGGCGCTATAATGCAATCTTGAAGTTTGTCGTCTCGTTTACTTCGGAAACACCAAAATTGGCGTTCGAACATATGAATCGACGAGTAGCATGACTGATAGGTGATGCCATCAGTGACATGATATACGCTTAAGTAGACGTCACGACTAAAGATATTAAACATTCGATACCAGTTTTGACAGCGACGCGCGCGTTTCTTCGCTGCTTTCCGGGCGTGCTGCGAACCACACGAACGCTCGCGGCGTCGCCCTTTGGAACAGTTTGCGCAGGTTTGGAGCGCGCGTCTCAAGGAAATAAAACGAAAGAAGGTGGGACGGGCGGTCGCTGCTGCTATAGAGTTGGAGACGCGCATCGCGTTCGCGTCTTCCCTGTCACAGTCTGCCCAATTTTGCTCTTCTCTTCCGCCAGGCAAT
>JABSTT010005041.1:0-19571 GCA_013339685.2 Hyalomma asiaticum
TCCCCTTCTTCACATCTGGACAATGCCGCAGCCCTCCGACCAAAACATCGCGAGGGGTGTACGTTATTTTTTTTCTTTTTTTTGTGAAACATACGTTCAAAAGGTGGGGAGATAAGAAAAGTTATTACTGGTGACCGTAGTGTCTGTCTAGGTCAAGCAGCTGACATGAAAGAAGGTGGAGTGGGAGTGAGAGAGGAAGGCACAGAGGAGAGCTATCTACATGTAACCAATAGGATACAATGCCTGCCACTTCTCCGTGGTCTGCGCTACTGAGCGACAAATTCTTTGGAAAAAAACTTCGGTAGAGACTCCGAAGTGCACAGTAACTGTCTCTCGTCTGAGGAAACCTGAACTGAAACACTCGTACGAGTAGGGGAGTGAAAGGAGGGAGTAGGAGGGAGAGGTCGCATTCAGTGGCATTCAGGGGAAGGGCGGCGGCTTCCCCTTGGTGTGGTGTGCCACGCGACGAAACAGCCGACGGTCTCGCAGCAAGTGCACACCTACCGTTACCTGTCGATGTCCCCTAGGCTTCAGCAGCGAAGACATTCGTGGCACCATTCAACGCCACATACAACAACGGCGCCCAGACCCAGCATCGTGGGAGTGGAAAAGCTACCCGCTGTCACCTCGCGCAACATGTTGCACTACCAACGGACGCGACTGCTGCGGTTGCGCGACGGGTGGTGCATGTGGACGCAATCGCGCACAAACAAACCCGTCAATTTCAAGTCTGCATATGCGCTACCTATACACCATCGAACCTACCTTTACACATGCAAGTGCCTTGGATGCGGAGCGATCTCGACGTTATTTCACGTAACGCTGGAATTTCAGCTTCTGGTTATTCTTCCATTTCCTCTATCTAAATCCTACGAGGCTGTGCTGTGTGACGTGAAGCCCAGGTGGCCAGCGAAGCCTGATCCGCGTGGCACATAGCGTTGCAGGTGCTTTTGGCGCTACAGGTATATATAAAGTGAGGGCCCCACCCTATATTCATTCAATGACCTGAACAAAGTCTCTCCCTCTCTCCTTGGCATAACAGTGCAAGTGTGCAGTGACGGGTGACAAGCTATCTTGAAGAGGGTGCTTCAAAAACGAACTGCGGGATGTTGTGTGCATAACCTAACAGCACACCTACCTCACGACCATATGCTCCTGCCCCCTACTCTTCCGTAGTCACAGCTCAACGCTCTCAATAACCGCGCAAGCGATTTTGAAGTGCACACAAAACTTGCCTTCGCCTTTCCCGTTTTTCCAGATTCGTACGACGATATCTGGAAAGTTACTTTCTCCATACGGTGAAGCGTGATAAGTTCGGCAAAGTACTGTGTCTCCTATTCTACGCGACTTCGGTTCAACAATACGATTAGAAAAAGAAAAGCAGTGAGCAAGCTCTCTTTAGCGGGAAGTGCGGATGACTGGGTGACCTGTAGCACTCCAAGCATTTCTCAAATGTGGCGTGTTTCGACATCCACTGAGGCTTTGAGACACGTGATAAGGTATATTCTCGTTGAGATATATGGTATTTTATCTCGGTTATCATCATACTAGCGTGGTGGTCTCACCTCCACATTTTCCACCCGCTTTTTCGCGTAACCACCGTACCTTCGAAAATCGATCGAGCAGATTTTCCCGTCATTTCTTTTCGCGAAGTCTCAGAACAGAAAAAAAGGTTGCAGTGACGCTTCATTCAGCAAACACGGGATTGCTCCAAAACATTCGGGCCCAAAGCCTCCCTTGTGTGCTGCGAGCAGGATGTTATAAATTTGTGGTCTTTGTGCGGACGTCTCGCGGTTCCTTCGAGACCAAGAGATTCCCAAGGAAAGGTTGGGCAGTCAATCTTTGCTCATGTGAATTAATTTACGCGCATACGTTACGCGCAAGCGTTTGAGTGATACCCCCCCTGTTGTACACCGCTTTGACTGTAAATGTGGCGGTTCACTCAAGAGCAAGACTCCCGATGAACGTGCAGGGCGGCATGACGGTTCCTTTAGCAACGCGTATGACAAGTACCTCTACTTCCCCGAGACACCCGACTTACCTCCCGTTTCTGAACTCGGGACGCATACTTATGCTAAATTCAATACAAGCAAATGCATCACACAGCCACCGCTACGAACATTTACGTCAAAAAACGCAACTGCAAGTTACGCCTTGATATAAATTAGTGACATAAATGAATCCGTCTCAAGTTTCTGCTTCGCAGCCGGAGACAGCAACCGAAAGTAAGAGCAACACATGGTTAGCAGCATACGAAGCCGCCTTTGTGTAGCTTGCCGTTGAGAAGATCCCGATTGACTGTTCCCACGAGACTGCCTATACTTGTCAGGATTCGCAGAAAGTCAACGCGAGGGACCGTTCCCACGCGACGCGCTCCGCTTGAAAGTGCAGTCCGCCAGATGTTTTTTTTTTGTCTGTATTTTATATACATGCTGTATCCTTGTTTCCAAACGAAGGAGGCAGGAACCCCGTCAAGCTGCTGCTGTGCAGCTTTTTTTTTCTGTATAAAAAGGAAAATGCGAAATAAACTTGAAACTGGAGTCCGTACCATATCGGTTGTGCGATAAGTGTTCGCCAAATACTATCTCGTGCGACTGACCGCAACTCCGGTGAAAGGGTACCCCCCAGCACTGGGCATGGAACCCGAATTTGGGGCCACCTATGCAGTGATCCCAACCGCCCCCTCCCCTCTCCCATCCTCTTTTCTCCGCAGAACGCTTCATAACTTTGTCTTGGCGTTCTTCGCTCCTTTTCGGACTGGGCCCGCGTGGAAGGTCGAACGTTCAGCGGCTTTCGCTCCCTTCACAAAGGAGGCTCACTCGCCGGTTTGACCGACAAGCAAAAAAGGAAAAACGCACAGTGGGAAGAGGCGGACACGTGCGCACAATTTACTTCTTTGCAACGTGAGAATCGAAGTAAATCGAAGCATTCAGCGTGCGCAGAGAACCTATGCCGCATTAGATTGGGCTTGAGCCAAATGTTACGAGGCAGATCCATGATTGTGTGCAGACTGAATAGTGCGCATAACATGGACTTACCAGGCGCGTCCGATACACTTTGATACCACAGCCAAACGTGCGCGTTCGAATGCATGAAAGCACGCCGCGTGGACTCGGCGTCGCTGAGCATTATCTAGTGGCGGCGATATGATATAGTTGCCCGTGATGTTGAAGGCAGCGCAACGGCGCAGATAGCAATTAATCATAATGGTTTTAATTTCGTATCGCTGTAACAAAGACACCACGGCACAGGGCGCTGAGCCTATGATGCCACCGCACGATTCCTCCCAGGTACGCCCGCCTCTGCCAAAAGTAGCGAAACATTTAGCTGTAGCCCCGCTCAATAGGCACGAAAGAGATAGGCTACGATTAGTATGGGGCACAAAATTGTTACCATTTGAATAAAATGATGTCGCAGCGAGGTGCTTTTGTTTGTGAATTTGTTTCATTCGTCTGACAAAAGTTCTGTTCTGGTCATGCTGCGGGGGGAGGGGGCAAGACAACGGCTCTAACGCTATTTGTGTGCATAAAAATATTACAGACAAAGAAAATCTTCCTTGTAAGCGAACTACTGAGATCGAGCTAAATGCTTCGTGTCATGGGACCGAGCATGAACTCAGAAGCATGACGTCGTCGAGTGTACGCTCCGAAATGAGAGAAACTCCGTTTCAGTAAAACGAACTTCATCGGCGAGAATACCCCCTCCATGCTGACCAACAAGATAAGGAAGACTTGCGCTAAAACGTACACATTGGGCAGCCGCTCTATTAGATCTCAAACTTTCGGTGCAGTTCATGCTTCTTGAAAGCCGCAGCTATGTCAAGCAATTCAAGCATGCATTACAAGCAGAGTGAGCAAGCCTTGCTTACTTGTCGAATGCGAAAGAGCGCCAGCCTCATTTCCCTTTCTCTTGTGATACGTTGAGATTGTGATTCTTTCGCTGAGTTTGCAGGCTCAGAACACTGTCTCGCAAATGAGCGCTTTATTTCATGAGGTAGGTCAGTTCTTACAATGCTTTTCTGAAAGCATGTAGAAGTATTGAAACACTTGAATTATTGTCGAGCGCGATTTGTTCTGCTGTGTCACATTTGGGCTATAGCTGCAAACTTCGGCAACGGAAAGTTGTACCATCTTAGAAAACGAAATGATAAACACATGTACGCAAGCAGCTGCCCCAGATGTAGCTTGACTTCTGATACGTTAGTGCACGGTGCGGGTGCCTCACAACAGCTTCTCTTTAGTGTAACGCGCTCAACGATCCCTTGTACGCCACCTGAGAAAGGCGCTAATGCTGTAGTTGTCTGTCGTCGTTTGTTTCAAAGTAACCTGCCCCCTGATGTATAATTGCTGGAGTTTTACACGCCAAAACCACGATATGATTATGATGCACGCCGTAATAAAGGACTCCTGAAACTTTGACTACCTGGGGTTCCTTGCCGTCGGCACCGACGTCGCACAGTACATGGGCCTCTATCATATTTGCCTCCTTCGTAAACGCGACCACCGCGACTTGAATCAAGCCCACGTCCTTCTGCTTATAGCAGCCGAGCACCTCCACTGTATATACCGCCGCGGCGGCCGCCCCTCAACACTGAAAGCAGATAATTATTCCGCGTTTACTCCAAATTTTCTTTTCTTTTTTTTTCGTTTTCTTTTCTACACAGTCACACTGACGCATAGAATGTGTGAGTTCAGCAAATCAGGATGTAGTAACAAGTCACTGACGAGATCGGGACATTTCGCAGGCGCGAAGCCGGCCGTCTCAGGAGCTGGTCGATTCCCTTCCAGGTTTGTTTTTGGCATCAAGGGCGCTGAGAAACGGATCGTATTTACTCGCGCGAGGAAAATGGCGAAAATAAGCGCTTTCTGATGCCTCTTTGGTGGGTTCGCGAGAATAATAACTCTTCACACCTATACTCGAATACGAATCGAAAGCTGCCACATACAAACCGAATCAAACAATAACTACTCGATTCCGGAACGGAACAGGACATTATTCGATTCCTTGTTTCTGCTACTAGTATTTAATTTTCGGAACACTTATCTCGACAGTACACCTGTAACCTGCGAATTTATAGGTGTTGTCAGTGATATATATATAGTTTTACGACTGCGGGTATGATTGGACACACGCCCGAACAACTGGACATCTGCAATCGGATGTTGGGAAGTGTCTAAGCACATGCAGCAAGAAAATTTTATGTGCGCACATGTGCATATTCATGACATTACTGAGTGATAGTTCAGTCATAATGCCTTCTTTTTTACTTCTGCGTTTATCTGCAGAGAATATAGTGATACGCAAGCGGTATTTATTCGCTTGCACTATGCTTGCTTCACGTTCTGCGAATTACGCAATACAGTAGCTTAGGCGGTGGGTGCTGATGAAACGCTGGACGGATACCTCGCATACATGTCGGACGCATACTTCAACACAAGAAAGTGCATCATACAGGCACCGATACGAAGACTCGTGTCGAAGAACGCAACGGAAAGTTGGGCCTTTTTCTTATAGGTTGTAGAAATGAATATCTCAATTTTCCTCTTCGCGTAGGACAGGGACAACGCCCGTTTGTTAGGCTTTGTAATTCGCATGCTTACGGTACCCTTTTCAAAACAGAAAAATCATTGTTGTTCACGCAGTCAAGTGTCATGCCTTACAGGCTTACTCTGGACACTGCAAAGAGAGGTGGTTGCAGGTGAAATAAAAGAAGAGACCGCCCGCGCAGACATGCAGGGGAGCATAGCTAACGCTCGTGAGCAGGGACAGTCGCGGCGGTCGCCCTCAGACCTGAATGAAAAAAGACACATTTCAAAAACCGAAGAGAGAAAAAGAAAGAAAAAGACAGACTAAGCACACGCATGCACAGACATACACACCGCTCCGAGAGTGGGACTAACGACAGCATGTTACAAATTTAGTGACTATGGTCTCCTGGCTGCTTCCAGTCCAGTTAGCTCACTCACAAGCCATAGTAATCTGGTGCAAGACTGTGAAAAGCCGAAATCCTTGCCTATACGAGTGTATGCATACCAAGGGTTATACATAGCTGAAATACATCTGCCTTTATGTCCTTCACTACCACAGCAGTTATTCGGACATTAAGCCTAAATTACTGTCTAGTATAGTACTGGAATCGCAGCTGGAATAAGCCTTCCCAATGTTGGCCTGCTATGTTAGAGTGCTCCCTGTGATGCCTCACATGACTTGGTACACTCTTTTCGTCTGCTTGTTCAAGTATGTGCCACGTAAGAGTTACTTGGTGGTGCCTTTTTTATAATGTGGCAGCTGTAAGCATTCTGCTGCTTACCTTATACATTTCTGTGTATTTGCTGGCTGCTTGCATTGTTGCTGCTTTCTGGTTAATGCCCATCCCAACTTTTAGGTTTCTTACCACAGTGTCACTCAAGTGCAGAGAATCTTTCTCGGCTACCCTTTGAATGGCCAGGAGGCCAGGTGCTAGCCCCACTAATGCGGATAGCTCTTGGGTGGCCCTATAGCAGCCAGCATTATCTCAGAACTGCCTCGCATAGTGCTGCCTTCACAGCTAACACTGAGGCATGCTGCTCTTTGGGCATAAGGGACCACAGCACAGAATGAAAGTATTCTGATGCAGTTCTGCTGTCTTTGCTCCCAGGCAGCGTTGCAGGAGAGAAGCCTGTGAGAGCCGCTCATAAGCAGGGCAGCTTTGCCCAGTCTGAGCTTGGCGCCGCAGCTGCGGGAAACTCGAAAGCTCTCACGAGCCTTCCAGTAATGAGCGATTTATTCCTCTCGCACGCTTACAGCCGTCTCCGCGGGTGGTGGGAAATGGAACTGCAGGAATGCACGAACAAAACAACACCGAAGTGGTGGCGCTCCGTGGAGGTGTCGAAAAACGGCGTTCGTGCCAAGTTGGGATATTTTCAGTGCGCGTGCTGCTCGAGGGCTGCCGTGGCTCGCTATAAACTTTATGTGAAATAGTTTCCCGATGAGTTAGACGTTGATCTTTACAGAAAAGGTAGCTTATAAGACATACTACCCGAATATGCGGTTTTCCAAAAATCGACTTTTTGCGAAGTGGTCGCATGACCAGCGAGCCATTGAACAACTGTGATGTTCTACAACGCGAGCTCGATACGATTATCACCCGAGGTGGCTGACTGGGCAGTGCTTGTTTTTTATTGCCCTTTTTTAAAGGAAAGTGTTGGTCAACAGTGCAGTGATGCTTAAACTGACCGCATACAAACCTAATTGACAACTGCGAATCACCTATTACGAACCTGTGATACAAATCAAGCACAGTGCATGGACAGCGCGTGGTGTGCAGCGAAAGCTCATCCGTATATACCTTCATAGCAGCCAGCGGTGCTCCCAATATTTTGCTGTTCCCTTCAACCTTTCACATAATTATAAGCAGAAGGTACAGTGGCAACAATGGCAACAAAACTTAGAATATTGTCACGCACCAAATCAAGAGCCGCTGAAAAAGAACCGGACTGGGACTTCGCTACCAACAGAAATGGTGTCGAACTGGTGCACTGTCTTCTTCATCTTCAACTTGGTCTTTACCGCTTTGGTGGCCACACACTGGCTCATATATGCGGTTGCATTATTCCCCCTCTCAATAGAGCATCACCTCGGTGCTCATACACAAGACTTACACACGAGGTATGGGAATGGGAGGTTTGCTGTAGGGAACAAAAAAAAAACAGCCCCAATATTATGGGTGACGGCGTCTCTTGAAGGCTTAGCAAGGATATCGGCGCATAGCAAACAGCTGACCGCTGCAGGTGGCCAAAGTGAGCTGCCACTTATCCGTCCCACATATTCTCAATGTGTGCACCCGATGCTGAAGGACACATCCAATTTTTCATGCATGCTTTTTGCTAAAGTGTGTAGGTGACCGCAGGCTTGTCTCACAAATCTTTGAAATGAACACAGTTTCAGAAAGATCAGAAGGTTCTGACAACAGGCCGTAAACATCAATACATATCATCCAACACCTGCTTAGCTTCTGTGAATGCATGTGAACATTCGTAGTAGTAAAAAAACGAGCACCCTCTGTTTTTTTCCTCATCCATCACGCAACTTCGAAAATCGCGGACATCTCTGCACAGCTTGTCCAACTTGCTTCCTGTGTACTACAGCCTGTATCACATGAAGCGGATTTTTTTTGTCATGACAACGGCAACGTGCTTACGTGTATTACAGCTGTCAGTTATTACGGGCTCATTACGATGGTGTCCGGTCGCTGCCACCACCAGTGTAACTTCTAACAGCTGCAATATAGAAAAAAAATGCTTGGTTCCTGTGCGGACTTGAACCTAGCAGGAATAAAGTAAGACTGAAAGGAAAGGTTAACAGAGCACAGACGAAAATCTAGCTTATACGCCGCCGCTGTGCTGCACTTTCTGTGCAGGCCTGGGAGTCTTTTACATTACTATTCATTCAGTGGATGTGGTAGCAGGAATGAGAAACGACGCGAGCGCACCAGCTAAGGACAAGACAACCAGGCCACATGCTAGCATTGTCAACATTCCGTTTCCTAAGGAT
Source organism: Hyalomma asiaticum (assembly GCA_013339685.2). Taxonomy (NCBI): domain Eukaryota; kingdom Metazoa; phylum Arthropoda; class Arachnida; order Ixodida; family Ixodidae; genus Hyalomma; species Hyalomma asiaticum. The sequence continues at coordinate 8,533 of JABSTT010005041.1, forward strand.
CTCTGGAATGCTGGGCCAACTGAAGTAAAACACCCACATGAACAGTTTTACACCGCATTCCATTGTCGTTCACGAGTGAGCTGTCGCGCCAGCTACGCTCAGAGTACTCCAACTAAGGTGGTGGTGGTGCCGCTTCCGGAAACTCACGCATGTCGACACCGTGAGGTCAGATCGGCCTATTCTCTGAAGCTGGCCGATGGCTTTTCATTTTTATTTCCTTCTCTTTTTGATGTGGATGTACCTTGTTGACGCCTTGTTCACTTGGCTTTCACAGTTTCAGGAGGGGGCATGTGTGCACCACTGTTAAATACCATGCAGTAAACACTTTCAACATTACTCTTCACTGCACAATGCACTAGTGAGGATGGCCAAAATTACTACGCACATGCATAAGCCCTTTGTAGCCCTTTGGCAATGAAAGCATTACCAAAGACTCCATGTTTTGTGTGGTAAGCTTTCTCTGAAATAGTGGATTGCCTAGTCATTAGGCATATGAGCTACTACAGCTACTACTACAGTTTAAGTATGATGTATAGAGTATAACTCAGATATATGTTAGACTTGGTGTGTCTGTATTTATGTAATGCAACCATCTTTCTTTTTCCAGAAAAGTTATGTATCAATAATGGAGAATGGTACATTAGACAAAAGAAAAAAAAACGGAAGGGAATGTGCCAAGGGCTTGTTTATTCATTGATTCATTTCTGGGATTTTACATCCCAAACCACACTGATTATGAGAGACACTGTAGTGGAGGGCTCCTGAAATTTTGACCTCCTCGGATTCTTTGACGTGCTCTGATATCACACAGTACACGGGTTCCAACGTTTTGCCTCCGTCGCAGTGCAGCCGTAGCTGCCAGGATTCGATCCCACGACCTTCGTATCTGCAGCTGAGTGCCATATCCACTAGACCACAGGGGCAGGGCACAGTTTTTTGTTAGAAACAACCTAATGATGCCAAGGAAAGCATAGGGGAAATTGGGCAGCAGCCATCTTGTAAAAATATCATGTTCTACGTGACGCCATCTGGAACAAAGTGTTCCACACTCACCGCCATGGCTATGAGTGGCGTTTTCTAACACTTCCAAGATTATATGCACACAAATACCCAGTATTGTGGACAGGAGAATGATCGCCTTCGTAACTCAGTCGGTAGAGCATCGGACGCATTATCCAAAGGTCATAGGTTTGGCCTTACTGAAAGCAGGTGTGCGTTTCTTTTTAGTCCACTTTAATTCCGTTTCATTCATTCCATAATTACTACAGTACATATAAATTTACAATTTCCCCTATGCTTTCTTGGCTTCATCAGGAGTAAAAAGAAACTTAAAAAATATTTTTAAGAGCTGAAATTTGGCTTCACCATATTAGGCTATATGGGAAGCATGTTGCATATTCTGCACCAGTGTATACTCACTGCTAATGTTACCTTAGCGAGCTGTAGTCAGGTGACATGGTTGATTGATTTCTGGGATTTAACATCCCAAAAAATCCTGAAGATCTCTGACATCACAGCTCAATTTCAATCACCCATGCCGGAAAGGATACTTCACGTCATGATGTTGGCTACCAACGCTACGATGCAGTGAGCTCCATGGCCTTAATATTTAGCAATAAGTGTAGTAGCTACTGCACGTTTATTTATTGTCAGAGTTTAGATAATTTATTATTTTTAATTAAAAGCTGGAGCACTGAGTTGAGTACTCAAGATAGATGAGCTGACGTCAAACAGGTATAAAAGCAGTGGGATAGTAGGCACCACGCCAATTTTTCAGTTTTGTCGTTTTCTTACAACTTCTCCGTTCTCAGCGGGAATGGCGAACTGATTATCACAAAAACCCAATCTTTCAGTCTTGCTCAGCCTAATAGGTGCCCTTAGTGTCCCTTTAAATGAAGGAACTGCTATAACGTTCTATTTTTGTCTTTTTCAGGCACCACACTGCTGTCCAAGCCACTCTGAAGAAGAGTTAAAGCTGAAGTTTGACTGGCTGCCGCAGAAAACTAGCGAGCTGAGAAGATCGAGGATGGAATAAACAAGTTGGCCATCTTTTTTTTCTATAAAACTGCTGTGTCATGCAGCCTGCCATTACTTCTTGGGCATGAAAAATGTGCACATTTTGATACACAGTACATATAATCATGGCCAAATGACATTAAGATTAGTAACATCCACTGTTTCGGCAACACTAATATTTTGGCAACATTGTGTAACCATGCGAAATGGTATGTTGCGCCAGATCACACCAAACCGACCGGGTACACCAGATCACACCAAGCCAGCCGGGTACACCAGACACGCCAGAACCCGTGTGATTTTACGCTCTGGTGTGAACGGGTAAAACACACGAGACACTAGCTGATGGGTTTTTTGAGTGGTATGTCTCCTGAAAGCGAAATATTCACCTTGGAAGTATCCTTGCCAGATTGTCCTTCTCTTTAGTTAATTTATAGTTTCCTGCATGGGTGCAAAATACTCATTGTTTAGACTCTGCTGTGGCATCGTTCTGTAAAGATAAGATCCTTGTGGGCGATTTCAACTCTTACAATGTTTGTTGGGGCTTTAGAACCGATTAATGCGGCAAGCGGCTTTGAGAGTCGGCAATAGATAACAACCTGACTTGCATTGATTCTGGAAGTCCTACATATACAGTCGAGCCCGACTATATCGAACCCGTTTATATCAAATTGTCCCGTATATCGAACAATTTCTAAACACGGTAAGTTTACATTGAGAACATATAGCAAAAGTTGCGGTTACATCGAACGAAAATAGCAACGACAACCGATATATCAAACTCCACATGCCTCAAAAGTGCCCGTGAGTTGGCTTTCCCTCGCGATGGCGGAGAAAAGTGCCGGTACCACCCTAGAAAAAGTGGTTCAGACAGAAGTAAGGCTGAACCAGAAGAACATCCAGGATTATTTCATGCGAAAATATGGCACGGAACTCAGCCATTATATTAATAAAGCCCTTTTAGTAATATGGTGCCTTTACGTCAACAAATCCTATAGCGAGCCTATATCGAATTATGCCATATATCGAACTTATAAACGTTTTCTGGTGAGTTCGATATATCCGGGTTCGGACTGTATCAACGATCGGAGTATTGGATTTAAGTTTTGTAAGTTTAGGGATAACTAGTTCCTCCTGGACGGCCTTGGACTGCAGTACAAACAGTGTCCACTTCCCGATAATTTTGAGGTAAATTGTCCGATAATATTAGGATGTTCTCGCGCTCGAGTTTTTATGTTAATTATGATAAATTCAAAAATGATCTAAAAGCAGCATTGGTTTCCCGCTGAAAAGTTGGTGAGGATAATAAGGCAATGAAGCTAAGTGCCATAAAAAGTATGCACAAATAAAGCAGAATTCATTGTCTAATCTCCCAAGGGAGTTATTGTAGCCATTGGTGGAATACAGATTGCGCTCGTGATCGCCAACGACGACAGGCAGCGTGGAAACAAGTTTCGTATAATCATTTCCCGAAGAATCGGTCAGACTGCAGTTATCTTCCACTGAACAGTTGCTAAAGCTAAAGAGGATTATGATAAAATGCAGCAGGATTTCATTTCTAAAGCACAAAACAATAACGCCTTATATATATGTGAGATCTCGCAAAATTCTACCATCTCCAATTAATCTAGAATGCATAATTCCGTCGTCAGAGGCAACAGCAATATCTCTAGAACTAATTGCTAAAGGACTAGAAAGCAGATTCACATCGACTATGTCTCAGACCATTAAGAAACCGCCACAAACGACAGATTTCACGGAAGTCACATCTGCAGAATTCATGGAGATGATTAGATCCTTACAGCCGTCTGCTGCCGGCAGTGATGGAATTACACTCACTATGATCAAAATTTTATTTGAACTATCACCATGTGACCTCCTAAACATTATAAACTATTCACTAAAAAACGCCTGAATTCCCCATGACTGGAAAACAACTAAAGTGATCCCGATACCTAGAAAGCAAGGATTAGTCTACAATATTGTAAATATCTGGCCAATTTCGCTTCTAATAGAGTGAAGGTGATAAAACGAGTAGGTACTTTATCCCAGATTAACCACTTTTATGGAAGGTAACTCCATATAATAACTTCGTCGAAAAAGCTGGGCAGCACTGTGTAGTTCACTGCGCACGGTGACTGGCCTTGGAAGTGCTTGGCGCATATTGAAGGCTCTGGAAACTGCCGAGGTCAGCAAGAGTCCGACCACTTCTTTATGCATAACGACATCTCTGAAAGCTGTAGCGGAAGAATTTGCTGACCTCTTTGCATCTCCTGTGTCCAGTGGAAACGCTAACAATGAATTCCATTGCACGACTAGTCAGAGTGCCACATGTGTCTGCTATGGTCCAGCTTGCCAGATGGATGAAGCATATTTTACCCTCGGGGAGTCACTTCTTGCGCTCAGCCTTTCCAAGCATCACAGCGCCCCAGGTGAAGACAGTATTACATACCAACTGTTCCGGAACATCGATGAGGCCTTTCATGAGAACACCTTGGATGTATTTAAGGAAGTGTGCCGGACGTGTGTTATCCCCAATGAATGGGAATCATCAGTGGCGATACCAGTCTTGAAGCCTGCGCGCCCTGCCAAACTCAAGTCATACCAACCAATATTGTTTACCTCTAATGTTATCAAGTTAATTGAGCGAACGGTCCTATTTCGTGTAGATGACAGGCTGTTTACCTAAATTTCTTTCCTGTCATCGTGAGCGGCTTTCATCACCACCGTTCAGCCCTCGACAGCATAGCAGATCTTGTCTGATCGCTAGAATCAGCTCGAGCAAACAAGCACTCTCTATATGCTTTTCTTGGACGTACAGCAGAGTTTTGTCTCGGTTCCACATAGGGCTATCATCTTTGCGCTTATGAAAGGGTAATCTCGGGTCGGTTGCTTCATTTTGCGCGTAATTTCCTGTCAGAGTGCAACATGAAAGCTCACGTTGGAGGAATAACAAGCATATCTCTCCGGGTTAACTGCGGTGTTCCGCAAGGCAGTGTCTTGCACCACTTCTTTTCAACTGTGTATTTGGTGCACTCCCAAGCCGATTACCTCAAGAATATGATTTCCAGTAGGCATAGCAATCCGTGCTGATGAGATTGCAATCCGTGCGCAATCCGTGATAGCAATCCGTGCTGATGAGATTTCACTCTGGATCAGCGGTCCTCCTCATGGCCCACGTCTACATGGAATCTTGCACCTAGCTCTGAATGTGACTTCAAAGAAGTTTGGGGAAGCCAGGAAATATTGCCAGCCAAGTCAGCCACAACTGCATATCATCCCAGCCAACGCCCTTGTCAAAGCATGAGCTGGCTATGTCTTGGAAAGACACCATTACAATGGGTGTCACAACACCGCTACCTAGCATAATTATCGATGATCGCCTCTCTTGGTGCCCTGCTATTGCCTCTGTGTGCTGAATTACCCAGTCGGTATTCACGTAGGTTGGTGCGATGAAGGGGTACGGTAGGGTGAACACTCCAAAATATTGAATTTGCTGTTTTGCCACCGAAAATTCCATTGCACTATGAGGAACAAACCTCTGGAAGCACGATGTCAAGCAGCCACGGAAATGGTTTAAATGTAGCGCGAAAATACGCCCGAGCCCTGGCGTTTAGAAATAGCGGATGGTGCTCGGAGGACGGTTTCTTTACAATTCTTTGCGTGGTTCATTTTGTTTATTTGTGGGCATTCTTGTTTTATGGGTGTTACAAGCAAGTATGCATATTATTACATTAACGATCTTTGAAAATTCATTTATAGCAGATTTGCCACTAGTATTGCTCTTGTATAGCGTGTTTTACGACCGATCACAGCTCGGCCAGGTGGGTTGCTGCTCTCGCAGCCTGCTGCTAGACTTAACACTGGGCTGTCCGATGTGCTGACGAAACGGCCAAGAGGCTTGGCCTTCAGGTCCCTAGGTGGGAGCAGTCCAATGCGTGTTGACACACGATCGTCAGTCCCTCACTAAGGCCTTTTCATACAGAAGAATTGTGATACACTTAAAGAACGGCACCGTGTTGTACAGCAATCCAAACGGTTACGTCGTGCTGCACAAATGAATGATCACAATGCGCCATGAAGTACTTGTTTTCAAAGCCGCTGACTACAGCAAGACAAGGGGGTGGGGGAGCGGGGCAGTTGCCTCTAAATTTTTAGGGAAAACCAAACTCCCCGCCCCTATCTTTCCTCACGTTTTTATGGAAGTGTTCCATCGCTCTATCCACTGATATTTTGTAACGGGTGCAATGCACGGTTATGTCTGACTAAATTCAATGACCTCATTTACACACATGCAAACAAGTTGTGTGAAACTGTGTTGTGTACAAATTTTTCGACTTAATTTTTGAAAGTCTTCAAAAGATTTTTGCTGCAGAGAGGGAAGACAAACTAGGTTCCCTGGACACGCTAGTAATGAAAAGCTTCTCTTGTTGGGCATACAAAACTCCCTCTCGGAAATAATCGAGGAGCAAAGTACAGCAAAAGTCATTCGCCTCTCATCGACCCGATCGAGTAGACGCATCCTCGAATCGGTGGGCTGCTACCTGGTGAGTCCAAAGAATGCTAGTATACGCTACCCCCCTCTGTCAGAAGCACGTACTTGGTAGATCCTCTCCCAAGAAATGTGCATCCGCAATAACATTGGCTGCCGGAAGGCTAGAGCTCGGACACTGCTTAAATCGCTTTCAAACTGCCCAGACACGCCTGGCTTCGTCGACGTAACTCATAACATGCCACCGACCACTTTGCACTGGTCAGCGTTGATGACAAGGGGGAACTCTTCAACGCAATCTCAATCATATGTGGAACGGCAGCTACCGCCGAACAAGCGGCCATTGCCCTGGCTATGAAAGACCCATTGCGCCCAAACAGTATGGTAGAGCCTCGTTCATAGGTTTTTGAAAAATAACGACTGATCGTATTATCCGGGAAAACGTATGATCCAAACACACGAAAAATGCGCGCAATTCCGCCGCAAAAGCATGCATTGATATAAATATTAAAGTAGTTACAGTTTCATGTAATTCAGGCAATAAAACATAAAGGGGCACTGACACCAAAATTTCGCTGCTAAGATAGCCTGCGGGATCGATTTTCGTGGACATGCACATGTCATCTACCAAATCTAAACGGCGAACAGAGCTCCGAAGGTAATTTAAATGAATATTGAAGTTCACATGCGCAATCGAGCGCTAGACGCCGTACATCGCGACATCGACAACAGCAAAGGTGACCTGAAGGGGACCCCCAAGTTCCACGACGTCACCAAGGCAGCCGAGCTCCGAACAGTGCAGCTAGCAATGATGACGTCATTGCCGCCATTGTCTATTCGCTGCGCCTGCGTTAGTAGTCTGCCGGCGACGCCAGACCTCAAGAAAATAGTTGCCACCCAACGACGATGACAGCAACAGCAACAACAACGCGCAGGACGTGCTACACGCGAAAGAAAACGAGCATGAGTCGGTTGTCGTGCGGAAGTTCATCACAGTTATGTGTACTCACGTGGTCAAACTTGTTTACCCCATTGCGAGCTCCAGATGGCGCCAATTGCACCTGGCACCTTGTCGTTTTTGGAGCTCTCCCAAACCAAAACTGAAACTAGTGGGTAATAAACAGGCCGTAAATAATTATCTGATGCGCGCTGGAGCAATTGGTGTGCTGTGTTATTGCTAACAGATCCTCAGCTACGTATTGCAGCAAAAAAACATCAGGCGAAAATTGGCGTGTCAGCGCCCCTTTAACGAAACAGGAATAAACGTCTGCTTATATAGCTACTGAAGCATGTTGGAACCGCAAGCGCTAGCAGTGATCGCAAGCGCTAGCAGTCAGCGCTGAATGCGTCGGAAACAGAATGCACATGTGTTGTTCTTTGCTTCAGTGTTTAAACTACCCTGCATCTTTAGGCAAATTATTTAACATGCCACAAAATGCGCACGTTCACATCGTCATTTTCTCAGCCTGCCCAAACCGCGCGTGCGGCTATCAATACACGGCACGGACGCACGGGCCATGTTGTGCCCAGCGGCGCGCACTCTGGTACATAAGTCGTGCGCTCCAAGAGCTAGCCTTGCATCAACAGGTCGCATGAACGGGCACATCACGTGTCGCACGGCCCAAGTCAAGGTCGCTGGGCAAGCGCATCGAATGCATCTTGAACGCCACAGCTAGCAGCTCAGTCTATGGACGCTACGAAACGTTCAGCCGTTTTTTTTCTCTCTCTCCCCCCTCCCTTTTTTTTTTAACCTGCGTTCCTTGATGCCACCACCACAACTTACCAGCTGACAAACGAACGTGCAATCTATTGGCGGTTCACGCCTGTTCAAGTGGTACGTGAGTGCAGCACGCGCCGAACATAACCCACGCTCTTGCTCGACAAAACCGGCCAAAGCATGCGCAGTGTACGCGCGAGGTTATGAGGCATCTACTCAGTGCAGGATTACATGACACAATGCGTTCACTACTTGTTCGGTTTGACGCAATGGTATCACCCACACGATCTAATCACTGGCGATATAACCTTGCGATAGACTGCGTCCGCTCGCTCTCTGTAAAAAGCACAGGATGCATTCTGTATTCCGTGCGCGTTATCGGCTTTCGAAATTGCTTAGTTTTGTTTTTAAGTAATGACTGTTGTCTCGCATATCGGGAACTTGCGCGATCAGGATGTCAGGTTCGACGATGTCACCAAGGCAGCCGAGCTCCGAACAGTGCAGCTAGCAATGATGACGTCATTGCCGCCATTGTCTATTCGCTGCGCCTGCGTTAGTAGTCTGCCGGCGACGCCAGACCTCAAGAAAATAGTTGCCACCCAACGACGATGACAGCAACAGCAACAACAACGCGCAGGACGTGCTACACGCGAAAGAAAACGAGCATGAGTCGGTTGTCGTGCGGAAGTTCATCACAGTTATGTGTACTCACGTGGTCAAACTTGTTTACCCCATTGCGAGCTCCAGATGGCGCCAATTGCACCTGGCACCTTGTCGTTTTTGGAGCTCTCCCAAACCAAAACTGAAACTAGTGGGTAATAAACAGGCCGTAAATAATTATCTGATGCGCGCTGGAGCAATTGGTGTGCTGTGTTATTGCTAACAGATCCTCAGCTACGTATTGCAGCAAAAAAACATGAGGCGAAAATTGGCGTGTCAGCGCCCCTTTAACGAAACAGGAATAAACGTCTGCTTATATAGCTACTGAAGCATGTTGGAACCGCAAGCGCTAGCAGTGATCGCAAGCGCTAGCAGTCAGCGCTGAATGCGTCGGAAACAGAATGCACATGTGTTGTTCTTTGCTTCAGTGTTTAAACTACCCTGCATCTTTAGGCAAATTATTTAACATGCCACAAAATGCGCACGTTCACATCGTCATTTTCTCAGCCTGCCCAAACCGCGCGTGCGGCTATCAATACACGGCACGGACGCACGGGCCATGTTGTGCCCAGCGGCGCGCACTCTGGTACATAAGTCGTGCGCTCCAAGAGCTAGCCTTGCATCAACAGGTCGCATGAACGGGCACATCACGTGTCGCACGGCCCAAGTCAAGGTCGCTGGGCAAGCGCATCGAATGCATGTTGAACGCCAGAGCTAGCAGCTTAGTCTAGGGACGCTACGAAACGTTCAGCCGTTTTTTTTTCTCTCTCTCCCCCCTCCCTTTTTTTTTTAACCTGCGTTCCTTGATGCCACCACCACAACTTACCAGCTGACAAACGAACGTGCAATCTATTGGCGGTTCACGCCTGTTCAAGTGGTACGTGAGTGCAGCACGCGCCGAACATAACCCACGCTCTTGCTCGACAAAACCGGCCAAAGCATGCGCAGTGTACGCGCGAGGTTATGAGGCATCTACTCAGTGCAGGATTACATGACACAATGCGTTCACTACTTGTTCGGTTTGACGCAATGGTATCACCCACACGATCTAATCACTGGCGATATAACCTTGCGATAGACTGCGTCCGCTCGCTCTCTGTAAAAAGCACAGGATGCATTCCGTATTCCGTGCGCGTTATCGGCTTTCGAAATTGCTTAGTTTTGTTTTTAAGTAATGACTGTTGTCTCGCATATCGGGAACTTGCGCGATCAGGATGTCAGGTTCGACGATGTTTTCAAAGCAGTGTTGGGAGAATTCCTCTGGCAGTGTTTGTGCACTAGCTATGTAAATGTGCCAGACATTTTTATTTGCGCTTTTTGGCCGTGGTCATCGAAGGTGAGACGAGCGGAAACGGGCAGTCGAAAGTTTCAGCTTTCAAACGTTATCAAGATGGCGGCGCTCGGTGGGGGAAAAGATGAGAGACGTGCACAAACATTTCTGCTCGTGATTGCGCTTGCGCTCACGAATCAGTCCTACTGAAAGAAATGGTGTCGTGTCTCGTTTATAGGCCATTAAAAGTGCGCTCTACGTACGCTTGCAACAGCTATCGCACGCATACTGTTAAAGCTCCTTCGATCGCGAGTCTCAGCGGCGATACCAATGAATGCGGTGCGTTTCGTCTAGCTAGGTAATTTGCTCGTATCGGAAGAGAGCACACTGGCGTTTTTTTTTTACACGGTCGGGCGAGTACTGCAGTGTAGCCACTGCGGTGAGCAGCTACTGCTCCCGATCACGTGAGCTTCCCAACTCCTCAGTTGCACGCGAACTCTAGAGGCCAGAAAGCGTATCATCCGATCGTAGTTGGATTATAAATCGAACGTTGGTGCCGAACAGTCGTATTTCCCGGGAACGTATTAACCGGAAGAAAAGAAGCATAACACTACGAGAAAAGTTTGTGTTGTCACGATTGCCAATGCTGGAACCAGAAAATCGTATCGACCGGGAACTTATCAGCGATGTTCTACTCTATACGCAGACTCCAGATCAGCAGCCAGAGCATTCGCGTCCGGTTCGCTCTCGGAAGAAGCGGTTTCCATCCTCGGCAATGAAGGGGGTAGTGACACCATCAAATGGTTCCCGCCCCACATGGGCACCAATGTCCACCCCCGTTTCCCCAATTCTAACGAATATGCATACGACCCAACGAGAGGATG
>JABSTT010005042.1:0-21075 GCA_013339685.2 Hyalomma asiaticum
CGCTGCGATCGTGAAGGTGCCATGAGAAGGATGGGTGTGACATGGATTTGTCTAGTCTTCGTTCCTGCGGCTTCAAACGTTTTGGTGCATTTGTTTATTCCTCTCTTTTTAACTTCAGTGACGCGAGTGACGTTACTACACATTTTCATTATCCGACAAAGGCAGCGGGTGTAGTGTGCGCTTTACTGGCTTTACTGCTAGAAATCATCAGACTGTCGCATGTACCAAAGTCGTTTGCAATGATGTGGTGCCATGCAGTGTTTCGTTGTTGTGTTTGTTGACGGATGGCTACACACATTAGGGAGTAATAGCTAAGCGGCTCAGCGGGCCCAGCGAACGAGCGGAGACGTCAACTGCGCATGCGCGGCACACTGGGACAGCCAGCGCATTTACGGAGCGAGCCGCTCGCCCGCTCATTTCGTCTCGTCAGCGGAGCGTACGCAGCGCGCCAGCGTGCGAGCGTTTTGCAAGATGGCAGCCCCCAACACAAGCGGCGGCGGCGTGTCGTCGTGTCATGTAGCAAAAACGAAGATGCGTTACCACCTGTGGTAACGCATCTTCGTGGTTAACACCTGTGGTCTAATGAAAAATGACTTTTGCGATATCCTTTTCGCAGTAGCTTCAATTTATTCAACAGGTAAAACCTCTACTCGATCGACAGTAACTTCAACGTTGTTCAACAGGTGGCGCAGCAGTACGTTCCGCTGAAAGGAAGCGCAGGGCTATTACTCTTCCTTTCGTCATGCGCTCCGCTGTCCCCTCTGCTCATTCGCTGGGCCCGCTGAGCCGCTTAGCTATTACTCGCTATTATTTGCAGCGGTATCTTGCCCAACTATAGAAATATTCGCGCTGCGTCTCGCGAACCTTATCGATGCTGTTTTACTGTTTTTTTTCTTTTCTTTTGTATCAGATGGGATAGAATCTGTACCGGTAGAGTCGCTTTCGCGGCTGACATACAACCCTTGTCAGGAGGCTGTTCGTATATCTTCTTCTACGGCATTTCAATACCGCTGTCTGATTAATTCAACGCCGACCGAATGCGCCAAGCAGGCGCAGTTATCGCGCGTAGGAGACGCCCAGTGGACGATAGGCAGACGCGCCTGCGGACGACGCTCAGAAAGTCAGCTCATGTCAAAGCTCAGGCGCAGTTTCCGATGGAATTCAACGGCACAGTTGTGTATTTAACATCACGTTTTTTTTTTTTCACAAGACCAACCACCACGCGATGGGCGACACTGCGCTCCTGCTACGGCCTCGCGCAGGGGCTTCACCCATGCATATAGTTTGTAAAAATACAGTGGAGCACCTGCCCTGCACTAAAGGAAGGGAGCGAAAGCCGTTTGTTATATTTAGAAAACACATCTAACTTTTACATACTTGATAATGTCAGCACGTCACTTACAAGCGCAAATATCTTTATTTCAAGTTCGAACACAACTACGTCTGAAACTTAAACCTGTATGGACGCTGCTAAATCTGGGTACAAGCAGAGGAGGCCAACATTGCCATATCGCACAATATTGCTAAATTTCTGAGCGCTTAGTATTTTTCTAACCGGGAAAAAGCAACTAGTACCTGCGCTCGCACATAGTTATTCCAAAATCTTCCGTTTTAGTGCAATATTTTGTCGTAAACGAACTACTTATTTGAAGTCGCAAAGTGATATGAAGCCAGAAGAACGAAGACTAGGCAAATCCATGTCATACCCATCATTCCCATGCGGGCTAAACCGCCTTTTTTGAAACTCCCATAGACACTAGCGCCAGTTTTCCCTCTAGTATTTTCGTAGGAAACTCTATGGCACCAGCAAGCCAAATTGAGCGAGTGGAAGGTAATCAGATGGCGAGCGCGCGACCTTCTTCCTGTTGCGCAACATGCCACGTGATCAAAACGGCAATCGTTGCGTTCTGAATGATGAAGGTTTGACCATCCACCTATTTTTGCACCATTTGTTCTAAGGTTTTGTTGTTGTTTACGTGTACAAATATATATTGGACAAGAATAGTGAGCAGAGTTTGTTTGAATGTTTTATTACACAGCTACTGCTCAAACCGCATCCTGGTATGCCGTGCAAGTGTAGAAAAACAAAACGAGCAGCATGCAGACCGTACCTTTCGTCCGCCGGGATCCGCAAAAATTTTATGCCGGTGTGGTATGAAGAATTTCGACACCACTCAGCACAGCACGATTTGTGATGATGGCGCGAATCCATTCATGCGTCTGTTTCGCTGATGCTTGCAAGGGTTTCGCTGAAGCAAACTTCTTTGTGGTGGTAAAAGCGGGTTTGCGACACCGTGTAGGCCGTAGCATACATGGGCGCCCGACAACGCCCCCTTTTTCGCCGTTAGAGACAGGACGACTGCGCGGTTCCCGTTTTCCACTCCGGATGGCGCTCGTATTTTCGCAACCTCGAACTGCAACCATTAGGTTCACTTGTGTATTAAAAACTCCGAAATTAATAAGTAACCTGGTAATGAATATAAAATGGAACAACAACGTTCGTTTATGCTCGTAGGTAGTACAGCCCCCAGACATTAGGACCGCTGCCGTCACGGGACAGAAACACCGCCAAGTTTCATCCCCCTGGCGCGGTGCTCGCCAATGGCGCTCGTACGGAAGTGGACAGTAGTAGACTCGAACCACGTCCAAGATCATTACTGTACCGCGGCATGAAATTTGACCCACTTAACATAGTTATTAAAACTTGTTCAGTTGTCCTTGTTGTACAGCTGCGGTTTGTCTGCAGTTATCCGGGCTGCGTAATCTGTGCGAGTGAGGATGCAATAAATGCTGTGATGGAACAAATACCCTTGGTAGAGCACGCTTGGTGCCAGTGATTCGGTACGGAAGCAATTTTTTTTTCTAAACGTAGCGCAGGGTTTTTTTAGCATTTTCGGGACTACATCTCCATGCTTGGTGGTCTTTCAGGTCATCATATGGGCGAGGCGCCGGTTCTACTTTCGTCGACGACCATGATTTAGACAAGAAAGACGCCAAATAAGAACACCAGGAATAAGACGGTGACGACGGAGAAGAGGAAGGTGACGACGTCGAAGAAGACTAGGAAGCATAGGCGGAGACTTTTTCATTTTCCGGAGGGTGCGGGGGGGGGGGGAGCGACGAGACCTTGGCTGCGGTCTTCTGTCCTCGTTCGCCAATTACAGTTTCTCGTCTTTCTTTCTCTAATTTTCTCCTCACCCTCTCCCGTTCTTTTTTTTTCGAAAACACCGGGGCGCTCAGGCAATTTTGCTTTCTTCTGGTGATGAAAACAGGCAAACTGCCGCACGGCCGGACTGGAGAAGCGACGCGCGCGCACTTGCGCGCGTCGCTTCTCCAGTACGGCCGCAAACGCATCAACGTCGGCGTAAATTCACATCTGACATTTTTCTTGTCCAAGAAATGTTTATTTTACAATAAATATAGCAATGTATTTCAAAATGACACACAAAGTACAAGAGAAGAAAAGACATCACAGCAAGTCACTTTCGTGCAAATAATTTTTGAACTTTAGATGATTATTTGCGCTTCACATTTGTTGCTCACAATGTCATGCAATCATGACCCAGTGAATTAAACACCAGTTAAAGGAGTACCAACACAAAATTTAAGGCGATCGAGATAATTTGCGGGATAGATTTGCGTCGACACACACGCATCATCTACAAAATATCAATGGCTTATATAGCTTATAACATATTTAATATCAATTTTAACGTGCGTGCCGCTCCACTGCATGCGAAACGCGCTTTTGTGTTTCATGTAAACAACCAGTCGCCACCTGCATGACGAGTTTGTGTTGCTGTCATGATTCTTGGTAGAGCGCTCATCCTAGCAAACATTTCTGACGGAAAGAGGGGGCAGAATTGTACCGGAGTACAAACTGACGTCCTCGCCTCGGCAGCGCATTTTTGAGGGATCACGCATGTTTCAGGCCCTTACGCTCAGACTACTGCAGACGGAGACGTACCCTAATCCGAGCTCCCTACACGCCATTTATCCCGAGCTCGAAATCCCGGCCGCGGCGGCTGCATTTCGATGGAGGCGAAATGTTGAGGCCCGTGTGCTGTGCGATGTCAGTGCACGTTAAAGAACACCAGGTGGTCGAAATTACCGGAGACCTCCACTACGGCGTCTCTCATAATCAGAGCTGGTTTTGGGACGTTAAACCCCACAAATCAAGCGAGTTAGTCACGTTCACGACGTGAAATACATATGACACGAGCATGAAGAAGCAAAAATCAACGGGAAGGGGTCAAGATCGGTGCCCAACGAAAGATATAGATCGAGAGAGGCGATACGAGTTAGTCATGTTCATGACATGAGATACGTAATATGACATGAGCATGACAGAGCGAAAATTAACGGAAGGGGGTGAAGATGGGGGTCAAAGGAAAAGTAAACCTCGAGGGGTGTGACGTAAGATATACTATAATCATGTTCATGACATCGCTTACATGAAATGACATGAGCATCATTATGCAAAAGGGGGTTTGATGCCGGTTGTAAAACGAAAGGCACAGAGAAGATGTGATATGAGTTATAGTCATTTTCATGACACGACATGGTCATGGCACGACGTGATTATGACTCAACATGAGAGCTTTAAGGGGGTTGAAATGGGTGTCAAACTACAATTCCAGGGATGTGATATTTTATAATCATGTTCATGACACGACATGATCTTGGCTCGATATGGTCATTACTCAACATAACGACAAAACTCAATTAGTAGTGCAACGGCGTTAGGACACTGCTAACAAAGCATGTAAACTTTAACAAGGTCTGATAGTCAGTCAGTAAATGACACAGTATATCTGTGTACATAACA
The DNA here is from genome assembly GCA_013339685.2 of Hyalomma asiaticum. Classification (NCBI taxonomy): domain Eukaryota; kingdom Metazoa; phylum Arthropoda; class Arachnida; order Ixodida; family Ixodidae; genus Hyalomma; species Hyalomma asiaticum. Next base: position 4,829 of record JABSTT010005042.1, read on the forward strand.
ACGTAATAATGTTGTGGCATGATGTATAAGCCATGGCATATGTGCGGCATCTACTCAATTAAAACCAGCGCTAGATAGCTGCTCTTGGCTAGAATTCCTTCAACTGTCGGCTATTGCGTGCTGACTTTCTCTTTAATGAATAACGTTGGCTAATACTTACAGTTACATCGCTGGCATCTTGGCATAATATTGGCTCCCACGGTGCGTGAGACCTGGATTTTTTTTTTCTGATCGGGTTTCTCATTTATCGCACTCATGGTCAAGAAGCAATCATTCGGCTCCGTTCTCGCAGCCTAGTTCATTATCGACTTCTGTCGAGCTCTCCACTTTTTTTTTCTTTTGAAGGAAGCGTCCGCGTCACATAAGGTGCTGAAGCACGTTTGCCGTTCAAAAAAACATGCCCACCTGGTTTGCACTGCACAGGCCGGAGGCATACATCAGCAAGAACAAGAGCAACAAAAAAAGGAAAAGAAAAAGGAATGTCCGTACCAAAACCCCTTGCTTTGGTAGTACCGTGAAACGCGTTTAGCTCTCATGGTTGAAGCTAATCAAGTAGGGAGAGAATGAAAGAAGAAATCTGGGACATTCGCACCATATTCTAAGAACGGCACTGACTAGGGTTGAGGCTAATCCGAGCTCCCTACACGCCATTTATCCCGAGGTGTTCCCCAATGACGCTTGCCCCGCATGCGGGGACGTAACCACGCTAGCACATATGCTCTGGGAGTGCAAGGCAACGTATACTAACCCCGATACTGCTTCGGCCAGGTGGGAAGCGGCCCTCCGCAGTTTTCTCCTGGCTGGCCAGCTCTGGGCCGTCCAGCAGGCCCGCGGAGCGGCCGGCAGGCTTGGCCTGACGGTCCCGACGTGGGAGTCGCCCGCTGCGCGCTGACACGCGCCTTGCAGGACCACAATAAAGTCTTCCATCCATCCATCCATCCACGCATGTTTGAAACTTCCCAGAGGGGATTACAGCAGCACCCAGGGAGCCTTCACTCAAAAGAGTTGTCCGCGGGGTGCCCATGTGAACGCGGTTTTGTGTGCACATGTAGTCGGCTATGTTTACGTGAATACCATCCTGGGTGCCGCCTCACTCATCGCTCTTTGAAACGGAAAGTGCGTCTGGGCTCCACAAAACCGTATACAAAAGATTAACAATCGCGCGCTCGAGCCCTCGAGGTTTGCAGCCGGAGTAAGTGGGTCATTAGCTACTTATTGGAAAAGAAAGAAAACAAGATGTAGAATTTTTGTGTCAGTACACATATAACGTATCAACGTAATTGAAAAATGATTCACAAAACAACGGCTGCCAAAAGAAAGATTCCCCGGGCTAGTGTACGAGGTTCCGTGCGCCGATTGCCACGCCACTTACATCGGCGAGACAAAAAACTTTGCGGAAAGGATACGGCAACACCGAAATGACGTACGTAGCTTCAACGCCTCGCGGAACGCGCTAGCAGAACACAGCGAAAAGAATGACCATCACATCAACTTCGACGACGCCCGGGTCCTCGACACGGAAGGTAACCGCACGTAACCGTACCAAAAGGCAGTTCTTAGAGTCGTGGCACGTCCAACCAACACCTTGAAATATCAGTGGCTCAAATGAGACCCTGCCGAGTGTATATATACATGATCTCCGGAACCAATGGAGAAAACAACACCGCAACAAGAAAGGCGGGAGGAACGGCGGTGGAGAGAGGGACAATCACTAAGAAAAGTCGCTAGCTTCGGAGCCGGCAGGATAGTCACCCCCTGGTGAAGAGACCGAATGGGCCCCGGAACGTTGGGCCAGTTTTTAATTTCAATATTAAAAACTTAGATTAAGAAAAGTGGCTGGAGAGTTTGTTTTTTTTGTATAGGCCAATTCTTCCGCCGCCGCTGCAGCGAACCGCTTTAACAAGAGGGCTTCCTTGGCACAGGCATTATCCCCTTAAAAGGCGTACCTAGAGCTGTGCGCGGGCCGTATTTCCGAGCCCGAGTCCGGCCCGGACCCGCTGACTTTGTCGAAGGCCCGCCCGAGCCCGAGGGCAAAGGGCTGCGAGCACACCCGGCCCGGCCCGAAGTACGAAAACACAATCCCGGGCCCGGCCCGGCCCGGCTTTTCGACGCTAAGCACATCAGCTGTACACCAACAAATAACGTAATAATTATGCACGTGCATATAAAAAATACTGCGAGACAACGGTAAACGTTTTACGTACCAACATGCAACAAATTTTTTGTTTGCATTGCAAACCTGCGACAGCGCGGCACTTTGCCTCATGCCAGCAACAATGGAGTTCGCTCGCCAAAGCCGTCACGTGTATGCGGTATGCCCATGCAAGCGTCAGCTTGCACGAAGGCGATCTACGTCGGGTCGCTGTCGCGTGCATTTTCACTCATGTGGGATTTGGCCTTAAATCTAACGCGAACAGTCGCGTGGCGCCGTCACTAGCTCAGGTGGTGTTACTTCTCTGTTTGTCGGAGTACAACAGAGGCAGTGCTTTACCTGATCCCCTTTTGTTTAAAGTAGCGAATGGAAAGGAAAAGCGGTAAAAGGAGGTCGCGGAAAAGGCGCTGTATGCGTGCTGGAAAACAATTCCCGCTCATTCTCTATATTTCGGGCTTGAGTCGGGCTTTGCGCCCGGCCCGAGCCCGGCCCGATAAATCTCCAAGTAGCCCGAGCCCGCCCCGGGCCCGAGGTGAAAATACGTCGGCCCGTCCGAGCCCGACCCGCGGGCCGGGTCGGGCTCGGGCTACCCGGAGCCCGTGCACACCTCTAGGCGTAACCCCCCGAAAATGCGCAGTCGAGGCTGTACAGTCGGCCTTTGTACTCCCGTGGTACAGTCCCGAAAGGAGGTGTTTCTTCTTTCGTCGCCGGTCGTTGACACGCCAGGCACGTGGATCGGCGAGTGTGGCCTCGCCGCAAGCTGTGGTTGCTAGCCGCACCTATGGGCAACTCACATGGGGAGGAAAGCAATGCATGCTTTCCTACCCATGTAAGTTCATCATCTTCGCGTGGATTGGCGCATCATTTATCAATATTATTAACGCTTTGCTGAGAGCGTTCAGCCCGTTACGAATATACTTCTGAACTACACATAACGATCCTCCTCTCCGGGCTCCGGCGGGGGCTATGCCCCCCCCCCTCCCCCATGGAAAGGTCGGGGGGGGGGGGGTCTCGAGCCCCCGAGACCCCCCGTAGTCTCCGCTTATGCTAGGAAGCAGAAGAAGAGCGAGCAGAAAAAGCCGCCAATTGAAGTGTTGAATATTATGGGAAGAAGCAAGAATAAATAAGGCGCAAGGCAGACAGAGCACTCAGCAATATGTCAGGAACCTGAAAGATAACTATAGCATCATTCGCGTCAATGCGTAGCCGCCTCCTCTCTCGTGAGTTTCGTAGATCGCAATCAAGTTAGGTGTGTTATGAAGCGCGTGGACGAGTCGCCTCGTCGGATACATCAGCTTTCGTAATCCCCGCTCGAGAATATAAGGGCGCTGCAGCTTAGCGTGCTAAAGTAAAGGATAGGGAAAAGTGATAAAAATATTTCGGGTTTTATAGGACACTCGAATCTCGTGCCAGCTGATTTACACTACAGGGTGTCAAAAATTTCGGAGTCTTTCACTACGACCTTCCTCTACTTCCTACACTTTCATCTTCTTAGCTCCATGGACGCTGATCTGTGCTTCGTACAAGCGCAACAGAGTATACCGTACTTGTTATTAGTATATATTAAACAGCTTTCATTCCATAACAAAATCACAATCATTATTTACTGCGCAGTAAAGCAGGCGGCCTAGTATTCCTCTCATCTGGGCATAAAAAGGACAAATTGCTCGCTGGTGATTACATGCATATAATTCGTAATTATTGGGGTGTTTATACAATCATTAAAGAGACGCTTGCAAGGGCAAAAGCAGCAAGCAGGATATAGCACGGGTACAACTTTATTTGCCGGCATTTTCAACCAACGCTCTTCACATTGCCGCTCCTAAAGACACTGCTTTCCGCTTCCAGTCGGCGTCGTATATGTATTCAAAAATGAAGCGCTATACATTTAGCAGGACTGGCAAGCGCCATTTTGTATGTTAGCTTGTTCTTTGTTTATGCTTTGTTTATTTTCACCCGGTACACGGCGTTCGCTCCACCCCGCTTGCTCGAGTTGTGCACACTGGAACACTAGCTCTCACAGCCGCAGTTTCCCACTGGACACCGCTCAGCCGCTCCTGTAGCTGATGGGAGAGCATACAGAGGCGAAGAGGCGCAGTTGGCGCTACGTTAGCTTTCTTTTATTTTCCTTCCAAGGGCTTTAGGAAAATATTGTTTCCACTGCCACTGTGCTGCTCCATATGTGGAGCCGTGGGAGTCCTTTCTTTAATATTTATAAATTGTTATAAACACCAGCTTTACGGCCAATTAGGCATAGCGTGTCTGAGCCACGATTTTTAAGCGAACAGCAACAACAGTAATTACCAATGCTACATGAAGTAGGTGGATGCCAGTATTTAGGAATATCATCATCATCATTGTTAAGCTAGGTTCCTGACCACCTGAAGGAGCGCGCGCTCTTGTGTGACTTGGTGCTGTTCGAAGCCACTTGGCTGCGAAGTCTGTTGAGGCTTTACACTCCAAGCTATTTTCATCTGTCCATCGCCACCCCAAGCCATTCTAATGAGCTGTGAAAAACGTGACGAGCGCACCGACGTTCCAAGTGAAGGGCTCACCCATGTCGAAAGGCAAGACAGGAAGGTCCTCGATGCTTTAGGACATCCGTGAATGACGCCATCAAAGGGCCACGGTCGCAGACACCACGGAAGCATCGGACCGTCATGACCGCGGCTGAGTTCATCGAAACCAGTGCGCGGAAGTGCCGGGTGCGTCTCCACTCCATCAAGGTACTAAGGCGACAGAAGGAACAGCTCGACCGGCAAAAAGAAGCTCTGGAGAAACTGAAGCTGTCCAGCGGGCCGAACAGATCAGGTGCTTGTGCGCGCCTTCGACCGGATCCCGTGCCAGGATCCTGCTCAGATGGGGGATCTGACACCGGCACCCATCGCAACCGTTCTCCAGATGCAGTGATTGGCACAGCCCTTTCCGAGAAAGGCTATCAGGAGTAATAAAGGTGTGCGCACCGAATTCCCTTCACTCTAAAAACTGGAGCCGGTTTCGCTGGAATGAAACGACCGGGCTACTCTTAGGGGCATAGTTTGTGGGGTTGGCCACTGGGGTCTCCCACGCTCGAGGAACAAAGGACACACCGTAGTGCAAACCAACAGTAGGGCATTTTATTTGCACCTTCTACACATAGTAAGCACGCTAGCCGAACTATACAAACCAGGCATGCTAATGCAATACCCCACGTGTAATCGATGACATTCGACTCACCGCAGCAGGATACCGAGCGAAGTAGTTTTCGCCCATGCTGGAACCGCAAGCCTATATTGCTCGCGAGATAAGTCGCGCGAACAGAGGCTCAATCGGCTATCGGGAGAGGCATCCGCGGGTTCGTCCGAGCGGAGCTCATCGCCACCGCGCGCACGAGCATCGACCACGCGCGACGACGTCCCAAGGCCAAGAGGGCAAGGATCGTTCCCCGTCCGTGGGACCACGAATCCTCGCTGCCATTAGCGCTACCGCGGGAACACCAGCGCCATCCCCAGCGCAGCGGTGCACATGACGATGACGTCACGTCTCGTGTCCCGCGGGAAAGCCACCTTAGAGGAGCTTTGAGGAAACGCGAGCGCCACGAGATAGAAACTCATCAGGGGATGTCAACCTTCCCACAAGTTCTACTCTAGCAAAACGTCGGATGGAGTGAAATGTCCGTATTTCTTGCGGCATAAGAGAGTAAAACTCAATATCATTCCTGATCCACCCATGTGATGCTCGCATTCGCAGCCACAAACATGGCGGCTGGCGTGGGAGCGGACGACTGAAGAAGACAACAGCAGCTTTGTGAAGTGTTTTTCGTTGCAACTAGCGCCGGCCTTCCGACGTACAAGCGTGCAAGCTTTCGCGTACAAACGCGTGCAGAGTACGTTTAACGAACGGCGCGTTCCTCGACTACGAGCCTCTACCGACGGGAGCCATAGCGAGCTGCCTCTCCTGTGTTTTTCCCCGATCGAACGGCCGTACCCGTGCTAGTGAAACCCGCCAGCCTACACGCCTCGGATTCTTCGCTTGCGTGTGCGAAACGAAGAGCAATACAACTTCAGCGATACAGCAAGGTGTTGTGATCGACACGGCTGGTTTCGGAAGACCCACTGGATATAACTTATACATGTAAAGAAAAAGGTCTCCCTACGACTTCGGCATCGAGCCGTATGACGGCTATGAGCGCGTCGACGGTGAAAGTGCTGTGACTGAGCTCCGTCCCGTTCGAAAGTCTGGTAAGTACATCATAGTAACCTAGACACTTCTGGTGGCAGAGACCTATATATAATTTGTCTGCAGGATAACGAGGAGTACGTGTTTCGTGATCGCCAGCGGTTGCTCGCCGCTCGACGGACTCGAGAAGCACTACGAACGCGCGTTTGCCCGTAAAACAGATTGCGAGCTCATGATAGGAATGCGTTAATCTAAAGGACATTTGTATGTTTCGCGCATTTAGATTAACAGATCTGCGTGGCGAACGGCTACCTATGAGCCAACGCTAAATGCACACCTTTTCTATGCATACTTTTTGTTTAATTACGCAGAACAGTATTTTACCACTGGCGCTACATGGCAGGCAACTATACGGGTTATATATACGGGACTTCAGTGTAGGACTGTGTATCTCGAGCGTGATGTGGGTTGTGTGCTTTGCTGTAGTTGTGTGATTGGCTGTATGTGCATTTGTGTCATGTCAATCTGCATATTCTATGTTCAGTCTGATGTAATTAAATGCCTGCTGATTGCAGCGTGCTCGAAAAACGCAGTGTTTGCGTTCTGCTTTTTTTTTTTGGTCTCTGCTACTCCCTCTGGTGAGTACTAGCACCCCACTTAGTGGGGTAGTAGAACTCTCTTCAAAAGAATGTTCGAATCCCCTTCGGAGGCGTCCTACTATGTTTTAGCAGGAGTACCGGTACCCTGTCTGGTGGAGTGCTAAGGTCATGCCTCGTGGAATTGCTGTAGTCTGCACAAAATGGGGTTGATCTACTCTGGAAAATGAAGTTAAATTTCGCACAAGAAAGTACTCCCCTAAAGTGAGTCCCCAGCACTCCCTTTGTGTTTAGAGTGTTGAGTGTGCCATTTGCTTAGTATCGCACCTGCTAATATAAACTGCTAGGGCGAAAACATGCTGCACATTTGCCAACGTTTAAAACTATGCAGTGAAACAGCAGTTATGACGGTGTTTCATAAAGCTTGGAAGATTGGATGCACGGCTCGGACTCTAGAGGAGAATCTACAAGCGGTGCGCATGCCTAGGTCATGATGATTATCCACAGATGAAGGGCCTAGTAAATGTCCAACAAGCATTACCGTGCTTTCGAAACTTACATTTTCGGTCAATGTGTTAACAAGACAACCATGTGAACCCTGGAATTTTCTTTTTACACATGTTTTAAAAGCGTAGCTCTTTAAGCATGCCAGTGTTCCGTGGTCGACCACCAAAAACCGTGCTTCGCGAGTATATGCGCGATATGTCTCAAACGTTACAGATCATATTTCGCGCTCCATTCGTGTCATTAGTACACCAAGACAAATTTTGCCAGTATTGCTCAGAAAGGTAGCGATATTATTCACTAATACGTTCACGTTTACAATATCGTCCATGTGTGTAAGGAATAACAATACAAACATACTTCGACAAGCTATACATTCTACAAAGTACTATTTTTCGAATCATTAACGTTCCTTATTTAATACACTGTGCGATCATCCTCGTAGCGATTGAGATATTTAAGAATACAGGAAATACTGAATAAAAAGATAGCCATTGCAATATTTCAGAAAATAAACTTACATCAGCATAAGTTTTATCGAGAATTTCTCATAGGGGCATGCTTACGAAACTAGGGAAAAAAAATCACGCAGATCCCACGAACTGTGGGAATCGGTGTCATGCAAAGCAGTGAGCGAGCAAATTTTCTATGAATAATTGTTTGCCATTCAGCCATGTGTTAAGAGTAGGATTAAGCTCTTTGTGCAAACCGCATAGGTACCCAATCATTAGCATATGTAACGTGGACATCTAGCGAGGTGGACAGCAGCGCTGCGACTGAATCGCAGCTCATGGTAAAGTGTAACATTGGCACTCACGCAAGTACAAAGCACAGACGTCTCTTTTGTAGAATAAAAATGGACTATATATCTACTGCGTGTTTATACGCTATAATAGCATTCCTGCAATAACGAACGAGGTTGCACAATACATTCTCAATGTTACCAGAAGATATGTATTGCAATCATATAACTTATTACACAGTAGAAACGCCATCCGCGTTAAAGAAGTACCATCATTACAACTGCTCGCGCAACAGGTTTACTTACTATATATTATGCCGTTCGGCAAAAGCCGCCGTAGCCTAGTGGCAACGTGCTTGCTTGGCACCTCGAGGACCCGTGGTCGACACTCCTCTACCACTTGGTAGGTGGCACGTGTTTCTGCGTGCTTGTTCTGCCCACACGTATATCGCAAGCTACGACAAACGGATGTTCCTGCTTTGTCCTAAGAGGAGAGAACCTTAGCCGGTCGTCTAGTGCGAACCGGGAACCGAAAAATGCCCGCACATCTGCGTGCTTCGCCGCAAACAACGTTGAAAGACGGTAGGAGACGCTGATGATAGTCTTGTGCCTCCCCTCATACATAACAGCCTCTCTTTTCCCACCTCAGGCTCTTCTGCTCCATACTCAATCCTCCCCTAAAGGATGTAATGGAAATTTTGCTCGATTCAGTTCAAATTTCACCAAGGTCGCTATGCTATCGCTCCATTTTTTTGGGCAGCGCTCGCGGAGGACCGGAATCAGCGGCGCTGCCGCCCGCACATTGCGCTTTTAGATGCGAAGCATCATATGGTCGGGACTATGTCACCCCTTCCCTCCATCCATCCTTCCGCCGGGTGGCCTCCACACCCGCACTGCGCATGCGCATCTTCCTCTCCCTCCTCTCCTTGTCTCATCTCCTCTCCTCCCGGCCTTCCTCCTCTCATCTCCGAACGGCGCGCGTTGACTATGAAAACGCTCTTTCTTCGATGAACGCTTTACTAACTCGCAAGGAACGAGAACGCGCCCTCGCCCGCGAGAGAACGCTGACGCAGGCAGCGTCTGCTAGCGCCAAGCCGGTGCGAACGCGACACCTAGTCAAACCGATGCGGTGTGCAGCCCCCGTGCTGCTTCGCATCGCCTCACGGTCCCCTTTAGTGGGAGATGGTGTAACTTTTTTTCGAAACACGGAGTTCATTCCTAAAGACAGGAAGTGAGGGCCATGAGTGCACGATAACTGTATCTCAGCAGAGGCGAGCACGCACGGACGCTACACCCTTAGCAAATGCCCGCTTAAAACAACGCATTTGAGGCGGAAAGTAAGTCAAAATTTCGACGCTTATATATGACTCTCTAAACGGCTCACTTAAACGGCTCTTTTCTATGCGGCCCAATTTTTTGTGGCCCATGCCTATGCGGCCTTCCTATATGCGCGGCCATCTTGTTGTCAGAAGGCCGCTTAAAGGTACCGCTTAAAATAACGCATACGGTAGATTTGGTTAAGCGGTATTTTAAGTCAAATTTGTCCGGCTTACCATGCGGCCCAAAATTATGCGGCTCCAAGTATAAGCGGTACTTCTGGAATTTTAAAATAAAAAAAAATCTTTCGTCACGCGGCTGATTTTTTCAGGCAAACACTTTTTTTTTCAGACCTTGAGCCACCTTCACACATTAACTTAACCAAATCAACGACACACACTGCACAAGCAACCAGATATGCACACAAACATGTAAAAGCGAGGATTCGAACCAGGGTCGGCCGCGTGAGAAGCAGACACTCTAACCATTACGCCACAACACCTTACCCGCCTGTGTAGAATTTGCGTGGCTATAGACGGTTTCGCCAGCGCTTGCCGTTCTCTGGCAACATTGTGCGTTCACCGGAAACGTGCCCTAGAAAACTTCCTGTTTACCTTGCTTTCGCGTGGTTTCAGCGTGCGTAGGTGGCCGCGGCTGCTCGTGTTCCGCTGATAGAATTATTGTGATGAAGCGCTCGCGACTCGGGCGCTGTTGTGTGGTGCCAGGATGCAGTCTGCAGTCCGCAACTAATTTGCTATCGCAAGTCAAAACGTTATGTTTCGCGACAGATGAGCGGGAAGAGCCCAGCGACCAGGCGAGAAAACTGGAATCCCACAAAGAGCGCCCAGATTTCTTCTGCCCAGTTCATCAAAGGCAAATAAAGCTCAATGCATATTCTAATGGCACAAAGGCGATGCGCAGACGTTAGTCTAAGGCCCCTAATTACAAGGTACACGTCGGACGCCGTCGCATTCCGCCCACGACAGACAATCGCGCTGACGCCTGAAGTGGATAGCAAAACGTGAAAGCTGCCTAAGGCCAAAAATCCATCGTAAAGGTGTTTCTTGTAGTTGGAGCCTTATCAGTGGTGTGTACTGTTCGAAGCAGCTCTCGGGACACTAAAGCAGCCGCGCTCAACATGAATCGCCGCACAGTATACGTCGCGGTGCCCACGTTTTGTTGCCGTGCGATTGCTTTTTTTTTTTTTAATGAGAGCGACGCCTGCGAGTGGTTTGGCGTCGGTGGGAGCAACTGACTCATCGCCTTTCGTGTTGCCGCCAATGGACATAGTCGCACCCTAGCTAATTTATCTTTCAGTTTATCTTTCAGGCAGGTTAACTTGAAATTTTGGTTCGTAAATAGTGTACTCGTAAGGAAACCATAGTATTTTGCGTGACTCAGCCACACCTGACTTCATTATATAATGAGTACGTTTCATATGATTTCAGACGCACCGAACACATTAGATCGCGATCGATTCCGATCGGCGCCGTCGGATCAAAAGTACCCGGTGTGGCACAAGCGCACCAATATAATGTTTAATGTTCCATCGTGATGTGTGCCTAGACCAAACATTTGCGTTTGTCAACTAGCCCGTTTTCGGCAGCTTAGAACACGTGTGATAAAACGTAGGTTACGCGTTTATGCGATGTGGCGTTCCGTACACAACTCCACCCCTTATGTGAAAAACAGATGATCATTATTACGACCTTTTCAAATGGTCACCGTAAAGTTTTTAAGCTGTCATGGTAAAGTTGATTGATTGATTTGTGGGGTTTAACGTCCCAAAACCAGTTCTGATTATGAGAGACGCCGTAGTGGAGGGCTCCGGAAATTTCGACCACCTGGGGTTCTTTAGCGTGCACTGACATCGCACAGCACACGGGCCTCAACATTTCGCCTCCATCGAAATGCAGCCGCCGCGGCCGGCATTTGATCCCGCGACCCTCGGATCAGCAGCCGAGTACCTTAGCCACTGGACCACCGTGGCGGGGCGTCATGGTAAAGTTAGCCATCGGTTTAACCTGTGGTTTTAAGAAAACTAGGCATGCTCCATCACAGCCGACTTGCTCTCTGCTCGTTGCCTTTAATTATAATTTTATTGCTGTTTAACACGCTTGTTCTAAAACGGGACAATCTTGCTTACCTTTCGCAAGAATTCTGCAGTTAGCATAACTTTGCTCAGCAACATCGGCTGACATGCAGTCACACAGATCGTTTGTCAATTCATCGCGTAGCTGCCTTCCAGGCTACAACTTCCCTATCCAGCGGATCAGGCAACTCTTCTCTCCTCTGCAGTTTATGCTTGTAGCTCTCTCGAGCGACGTCGTCGATCCCCTTTATGTAGTCGCTAGACATCGCTCTAAACACTTTTGAACTACTGCGCCAGAATTATTTGAGCAACAAACTCAAATGCACCAGAGGCAAACACCGTCGAGCCCATTGAAAATGTATTACCGGAAGTGCCGCACCGGAAGTCTTCTTGGGCACACCGTTCGGCGCATTCGTGTTTGTTTACAAACAGCGAACCCGTCTATATATATGCGCATCGAAATAATTGTGAACTAGCTTGTCTATATTTGATCATATGCTATCACCATTCGCCAGAATATGGATATGAGATGCGCAGACGCGTCCTTATCGATCATCATAGACAGTCAGAGCTATCTGGCGTGCTGCCTTAATTGCTCAAATGCCAATGCAGTTTGTATTGGCCGCGAGGCCCACCACTGCTGTGGTCGGCGCTGCGATCGTTTTGACGTCATAGGTAGGACGCCCCTTCCTACTTTGCTCGTTGCGCTGCGTAGCTCCCTTGTAAAACGTGACGTGCGGGTCAAATCGCGCATTTTAAATCTTTTGTTGTCTTAATGATCAGCATGGAACATTCGCTTCTGGGCATGGCAAGTTCATTATCGGTACGCAGAGCAGTACGCGACCATCTTTCGCCATGTGGTAGCGAAAAAGATATTGTGTAAAGCCTAAAATTTCATGACGTACCTGTTTGCATTCGTGATTTTCTTATCCCTACGTCTGAAAAGTTATTTGGTTACATGAAGAACGTAGTCTTTTCATATACATTCGCTTTAAAACAAATTAACATGCCGTTCTCATTGTTTATTGAATTCTGGCTCCGCCATTTTTTCCATTAAAACTAAGTAATATTTCTGCCAGTGCGAATCTGGCGTGCCCTAATCGGCATGTACAGAACGAGGTCGTGCAATTACTTGCTGGTTATAGCTGAAGCTTTTAGAAGTGCTGCCAAATTAGCCTCCTCATGTTAATTGTCGTTTTGTTTTACACGAAATTAATTGACATGCTTGGGCACGTAAACAAAACTTCCTTCGGAAAGCAGCCGCGAATTCTCGGACTGTTTGTCAATAATGTTCTCAATGCTGGAGAATGGCAGGCTAACTGTAAGCGAACAAAAGAAGAAAATAATAGGCCAGGTTTCCGTTCAGACGCGCATGGCTTAACACACCGCAGCTCGTCGATTTGAAGTTCGACATGGTTCTTACATAGCCTTGCTAGGTCTCACTTCGCAACCAATTTAGCCGTAGCGCAGTCAGCCTTGCCTCAATAAGTCCTAACTTAATTAATCTTGCATTAATTAACATTGGCTTAATTACGCAGGTCAGCTTGATAATACATATCTTAATTAGTATTAGCCTCAGTCTTGGTTTAATTAGGCATGACACTCAGTCAGCCTAACTAGGTCCGGCTTAGTTTTATTTGACATTGGTTTGTGTAATTAGTAATAAATTAATTAGGCTTCGCTTAATTATTCTTGTTTCATTGGTCATAAGTTTTTAGGCTTGGGTTATTTATAATTACCTTATATAGATAAGACTTAATTAATATTAGGTTAATTAGGCTTTGCATAGTTTAATACGACCGGTCTAATTAGCTTTAGCTTAATTGCGCTAGTATGAGTAGCATTAGCTTTAATAGGCTTGGCTTCATTAGTATTACTTTAATGAGGCTAGTCGTAATGAGTCTTAGCTTAATTAGACCCAAATATGCTAGCTTATTTGGCTGTACGACAAGCTGATGCAAAAAGTAAACCTACCTACCGTAAAGAAAACGGCGGCGATTGCTAAGCCAGCACTCCTAAGCATGCTTGATAACGCGCCAGTCTGCCGATCATTCCCATATGCTGTCGACAGTGCAAGCGGGCCGCATGCGCGGTGGTATTCTGACATATCCTGATTCAGTGGCACATTTCTCTTCGCTGTTTCGCTATCACTTGCATTCGTTCAACACAGGACATGTGAAATGTGACGTCAAAAATATGTCATAATGAATCATCAGCGTGTGCATAGTCTCATATGGCGTTGGCTATGGCTCATGATAGTAGCAACTCCTTACCTGGTATTGTCACCAGGGGCACGGAATCGTCGTATACTTGCCCCGATTATCGGTTCACTAAAATGCTTTTTCGGAGGACGGTCATCAAGCAGGGGGGAAACGCTCGCGGTGCCCACAACAAAAAGACCCGCGGTGGCATACACGCAGTAAATGTGGAGTTGTAGCAGACGACAAAACGCGGCATCCTATGAGTGACGTCAGAGCGTAGGTGGCGCGACAGTATGTCCTCGAGGCCAATAAATGGTACTGTGTCAGATATGTGAATGACACCATACGGTTTGACTATATGTAAATCTGGGCTTTGTCAAGCGAAATACACACCGTTATCACGGGTTCTTTACGGCGTTCGCAACGCAAAGTGGCCACGATCAGTTTTCGAGCGCATTTCCGAGAATCGGAATCATACTGCAGCTGCCCGATCGTGAGCTCATGAGCTACTGCAGCCTCCAAATGACTACTTTTGCAAATGTTTTTCGAAAGGATCGTAAGACTCGGTAACTGGTAAACCTGACGGCTCCAATATCGCCTCTCGTCTAGCTGCGAAGTTCTTACGTCTTCCGAGTTCTTCATCAACATCGCATCGATGCGGCGAGCGCGTCTCGTATTATCAGAATTCGATGCCCTGTTTCACTTGAACGTTTCCGCTCAAGGAATCTCACGTTCTCGCAGCACAGACATGTACAGCGGCGCGCCAGCTTCCACCGAGGCGCGCGAGGAAGGCACAAAATTAAAAAAAAAGAAATATTCGCACAGAGAGAACTGCACACTCCGGTGATTAAGCGACAAATCCTGGCAACGGAGATGAGCGATCCGGCGGAGGGCCCGTGTAGGGGAGAACGGCCGGTCGAAGGTTCTCATATTCCGCGCGTTGTCGATGGTGAAAACGATTCTCAGTTTGGCTACGACGATTACCAGGTGTGACCGAAACATTCAGTTGAACATGCTTTCGGCCTAGCGACAGTTTATAAAGAACACTAAACGCTGAAATAGACAACTCACACAGCGATGTTGGTTTCAAGGAAAAAATCGTGGGTCCTAACAATGTGCAATCGTAAGCCGCCTGCTAGATTCGGATCACGAGACGCGACATATCAATACACACTATATAGGTACTTCGGCAGAACCCTCCTTATACTCAATAGGTGTCATAATGTGCAAAAAGCCGCCATTTAAAAACACGCTTCCCACACATGGAAGGTGCTTGAAAGTTTAGCTTCACAATGCGTCCCAGTGGGCCTTCCTTATGCTCAACATGCAGCTTTAAGTGCATCCCTGTTTAAATATCAACTGTCATGCAATGTCAGATTTTACTAGTACAGCAGCTGATGTCAACTCTTCTTAAGAATGGACGAATTCTTGCCGGTGTCATAACTAGCACTGAAAAAGCTATAAAACTTTTGCTTAGCTTGCCTTTTCACACAGCACATGACTTACCTCTGTTTTTGTGGTGAGTGAGCTTGCACAAACATTCAGCATACACTTTTCCAGTTTTAAAGATTTTATTTTCAATCACAAACAAAAAACACACAACCTATAACCAATACTGCATTTCGAAATGTACAAATGATCAATACTGTATTTTTAAATGTGCAAGTGAATCCTGCACTCTTGAAAACATGCGAGCTAAAAAACAAGATATAAATAATTAAAAGGGAAAAATAAAGCAAGGGATAAAAAATAATTGGAGGAGACCCGCTGTTTTGTTATGCCTCAGGAGTGTCACTGATATTTGACCAGAATTAATCCATAATGAAGCGGAATGTGCTTCATTAGGCCTTCACAATGAGGGGGCTACATTTTTTTTACGGCTCACATGAAATGTTCAAATAAGCTACATCACCCGGGCATGAAGTGCATGTGCAGCTGTATGCTTACTCCATAAGAGCTACCGTTTGGGAGTTCATACGGTAGACGAAAACTCAAAACAGTATGACAGAAATGCATGGAAAAGTATGAATAAATAAACAACACAGTAATTATGTTCCCGTTGAATATTCCTATTGTCGGTGTTTCTACGGCACTGTTTTGAGCTGCCATCATATGCCTACTTTATCCATAACAGTCCCTACACGAACAATAAAAGATATCCAAGACAAAAATATTCTCATAATAATACAACTTTTCCTAAACGCATGCACAATCAGAAAATGGATGGCCAATGTTATATATGCTCTGGAAAAAACTCAGCCAAAAGGTGTGCCTGTGTGTGTCCACGTTGTAGGGAAATACACTGTCAAATACCTGGTAAAGGTAAAAAAAACATACTTGAAAGTGTACGCGCGCGCTTGGGCCAAGTGACAGGCGTCATTGCCCCCTTCGTGGGGTACCCAGGACAGGTCTATTGGACTTTTGATTTGAGGGAGTGAAAGAGGCGCTAGTTTCTGTCGCCCAATCTGGGGACACAGCGAAGCGC
>JABSTT010005043.1:0-20274 GCA_013339685.2 Hyalomma asiaticum
TGGGCCAAGTGACAGGCGTCATTGCCCCCTTCGTGGGGTACCCCAGGACAGGTCTATTGGACTTTTGATTTGAGGGAGTGAAAGAGGCGCTAGTTTCTGTCGCCCAATCTGGGGACACAGCGAAGCGCCTAAGAAAGGTGCCATCAGCACTCGGTGTTCCCAGGTGGTCTACCTCACAAGTACTGACCGAGCCCAACGCTGCTCAGCTTCGGTGATTGGACGAGAACCGGCGTATCCAGCATGCTATGGCCGATTTTTTTTTCTTTACTGTATGGTATGGTCGATGGCGACTTGTCAGGACGGGAACTTGCTTCTCGAGCGTTCGTTTCTGTGCAGTTCACAGAATCCCGCCCGTCATTGGAAGGAGAGGAGGAGAAAGAAGGCAGGTGCAAACAAAAAAAATGTGACAGGGGGAGGGGGGAGTTGGGTGACAGGTGTTAGTGTTACTAACATAACTGGACAGAAGGTGAGCTTGGGAGGCTGCTAAGAAAGTGACTAATATGTTTAAAGAGGTTGCTTCCTTCCAGATGGATGAGAAATCAGCATCTGGAAAGACACTTTCCCCAGAAACACCTTTAGCTTGTACAGGCCAAATACTTTAACCTGCTACCGTCGGAGTCGTTAAGCCCCCCCCCCCCCCCCCCTCCTGCACCTCTTGGACGCAAGGGATCCCTTCAATACATTCAGGCCTGTAGACTGGAGGGTGTTGAACTTGTAGATGAGATACGATTCTACGTGTTTTCTGTCCCTTGGCGAGGGCAAGTTTGCCTGAAGAATTTAGTTTGAGTTCGTGAAAGTTTTGACCTCCCATGTTAAAATGTCGTGGTGCGGCCTTCGGCAGATTATTCGTGGTCTCCGCGCGGTGACTATATAATCTAACATTAATTGGTTGACCAATGTATTTTTCGTGAGAGAGCGAAAATTCCAACATGTAAATAACGTTTGAAGACAAGTACACAGCGAGTTCGACGCGTCCTGCCATCTATTCCATGCGCGGCAAACCACCTTTTAAAAGACTAGTA
The DNA here is from genome assembly GCA_013339685.2 of Hyalomma asiaticum. Classification (NCBI taxonomy): domain Eukaryota; kingdom Metazoa; phylum Arthropoda; class Arachnida; order Ixodida; family Ixodidae; genus Hyalomma; species Hyalomma asiaticum. The sequence continues at coordinate 1,023 of JABSTT010005043.1, forward strand.
ATTTGATGATAGAAGCGTGCCTGCATAGTGTGAACGCATGATTTGAGCAGCGCCGACCGAAGACAAAGAGGAGCCATAACAATTTATAACCTTGTAATGGGCTGACTTAAATGGAAGGACTTCTTTTTTAACACAAATATTATAAGAAAAGCAAAAACGACGTGGTGAAAACGTCAGGCTGATGTCTAAAAACTGTAAGTGGTATTCCCTGGGCATGCAGTTAAAAGGTGAATGACAGACCCTATACACATTTCTTGTAATATGCTAAAACTAAGTCGATTGCTTCCTCCAAGGCCACTGGGCAGTCATGTCGAAGAAGAACGAAAAAAAAAACGTGAACATACCTAAATAATTAAAAAATGAGTGACGGACTACATGAATGTTGGAGTGCGTGGTCAATGCTACATAAAAATATGTCGCATAAGATGGGTGCAATGCGCGATCCGATACAGACACTTTCCTTTTGAACATTACAACAGCCCATCAGAAGAGACAAATGCGTTGTTCACATAAACATTCCAACAAAGGAATAAAATTACTAGCGGTCGTTTCTACCTTGCTTACAAACATGGCATCATCGCTGGTAATGCGTTCAAAAACGATGGCATACAGTCCATTATGCGGTATAGAATAGACCAAATCTCTGTCTACTAGAAAACCATAACCCACATGTTCACAGCTCCTCAGAAAGTGAATGACTGATTCTAATTCTTGGAAAAATACGGATTATTAGCCTCAAGTAAATTCAGAGCACCATACAACGAAAGTGCTAACTTGACTTTGCCATGTCCCGTTTTCACTTGCAATTGATCTGTACGGAATATCTATTTCACGAGCTTTAGCACTAAAAAAACACAGCTAGCGAGTCCCGTTCACTTTTCCAGAAACACTTGGTCAATTTCCCGCGATAAATTTGTTCACATAGTTTAAACGTGCTTCTTTTTGCTTTCCGTAGGCTTTCATTTCCCGAAGATTTCTTTTGATAGCTTGCATTGCCTTCTCGTTAAAGATGCTATGTTAGAAGACCAATCATTGGAGAAAAAGCTCAGGTGGCTCCAGCAGTTTGCTGGCACACGAAGGTGCTGTATCTTCAAAGATTGCGCGCCACCTTTTTGTCGCACAGCTTTGTGTTCGTGTAACACAGTATCTCGCGACCACTACACCATTTCCTAATGGAAGAATAACCCTAAACTTTGGCGAAACATTCGGTTTGAAGGTATCTGTGTGTACCTCGCGAGCACACTTGGCCCGTACAATACAGGTGCTATGAAGCGTTACTGATCGCTCAAAGGGCTTACAACAGAAATCCACGTGCAGCAAGTGCTTGCCCCGAACTGGGTCACCCAGGCTTTCCCTTGCTGCTGTTGTACCCAAAATATCCATGAGAAAAAAAGAACGAATGCAGCTGCCTTTTGTGGTGGCCTTAGCAAACCCTACAGTGCCAAAAGTAACCTCCATGTAAAACCGGACAGGTGCAGGCGCACAAAATGAACCAGTAGAAACGCGACCCATCCATACCCCACCATGGAACCACCTATGTCTAGAAGAGGGTCCCGTGCAAGCAAAAACGAGGATGGAGGGGGTGGATTTATGTGACAGGTGTTAGTGTGACTAATAGAACTGGACAGAAGGTGAGCTTGACATGCTGCTAAGGTTGTGACTGAAATGTTTAAGGAAGTTTTTTCGTCCAGCTGGATGGGAAATCAGCACCTGAAAAGGCACTTTCTAAACAAGCATTTCTGCCCAAACAGGCTAAATACCTTTACCTTCTAATGTCACGGTCGTTAAAACACCACTATACCTAATGGACGCAAGGTTTCCCGTCAAAACGTTCATGCCTGTAGGCTGGAGTGTGTTGAACTTTTAGATGAGGCACGATTCAACGTATTTTGCTGTCTCTCCGCGAGTGAAGGTTTGCCTGAAGAATATAAAGTTGGACTTCGTCAAAGTTATGACCTGCCATATTAAAATGATTTGCCGCTGTCTTCGCCAGGTTATTCGCGGTTACCGCGCGGTGCCCGTTTAATCTAAGATTTCTCGGTTGACCACTTTCGCCAATGTGTCCTTTGTGACAGAGTGAACATTTCAATATTAACTATAACGTTTGATAAGACAAGAACACAGCGAGTTTGACACGTACCGCCATATTTGTATTACATGTTGTCATGGGAGAAGTGCGCGCCTGTGGTGTTTGTTGCTGTGGCGAACCCGCAACGGAAAGAGCGGCCACGGAGAAGTGCCGGCTCTGCACGTGAGGTGGTGAAGAGGACGACGACAGGCGGAGAAATCCGGCCGCCAGGAGAAAAGATGAGCGTGGCACGTGGAGCGGGGCGCGAGGCGCCATGAAGTGAGAAGCGAGGCGGCGTTCAACCAGCGCGGACGTGGCACGGGAGCTCTCCACCAGGACCACGGTCGAGGCGTATTCCCGAGTGCCTGGCGGCCGCCAAGAGTCGAAGTGTATGGCTTCGCTTGGCACCGAGCTCCCAATGCTGTCCACGGAACGCCTGGCCAGCCGCCTGTGCCACCGACAGCACCGTCGGGTTTAGACCCGAGTGCTGCCCTCTTTCTCGGAGCCCCGAGCGGCGACGCAACGCTTGTCGCGACGCCGGTGCCCGACGTCCTCCTCGTCCGCGTCCCAGTGCCGGCCACCTTTCGTCGACCAGGCACAGCGACAACCTACAGCTCGCGCCGACTCTTCTGTGACTCACTCCTCCTGAGCCCATCAGCTTTGGGGAGACTGTTGCCTATGCTGCGTGGACTCTTGCGCGTTCGCATGCTTTCTTTTTCCATGTTAGTGTGTTTCCTCCTATAGTGTCTTTTGTTGTTCTGTGTTCGTGTTCGTTCGTGTTTTTCATAAAGTCTTCACAGGAAACAGCCTCGCCGTATTCCTGAACGCGTTGCGATCGTAAGACGCAACGTGCGTTCTCACCTAATTCTCAAAGAACCCCATTACAATGGCGCCCAACGTGGGGCGGGGCTGTTTTCTGTGTGGATAAAAGTTCACAACGACTGCGACATGGATGCAGGCGAGCTCGTTATTCTCGGCGAGAAACTTGGTTTAACGGGAGACGCACTTTGGGCATGGCTTGAAGAAGAGAATGCGAAGGAACGCGAAGCGCTGCGCGAGGAGGCTGAACTAGCGCGTGAAGTGGCAGATCTAGAGGAGAGAAACCGTCAACTTCGCCAGCGGCTGCTAGAAGCGCAAAACGCTGCCAGGGCGCGCGCATCCGTGGTTGTCAACGGGGTCGATTTTATGGGCTCAGGGAATTGGCAGAATTCATACGAGCTCTACGAAAAAGAGACCTGCCATACGAGAATTGGGAAGAGTTCTGTTCCGTGTGGTACATACCCTGGAGCATCTCAGAAGCAAAATGTTATTAATGAAGGGGCAGGAGCTCCTCTAGATAGCTCCAGAGAAGGAGTATTGCTTGAATTCCCCGCTAACAATGGCGAATACCACAAGGAGAGCTCTGAAGAGCTTATCGCCGATTCGTCGGGGGTGCCGTTGATGGCAGTAATGTGTAACAGCGCCATGGGTGAATGCCCCAGACTAAATTCTGAGGTGACCTATTCGGATTCGTCGCTCATACAAGGTGATGCGACAAGGAATGACATATGCATGGTCGAGGACTGTACAATCCACTTCCATGAAGATCAGCTATCTTCAGGAGGTAGTGATTATTGTAGTGTCTCGTGTCGAGAGCAGGAGGCGACCGATGAAGTAATCGATAAAGAATCCCAAAGGGATACAGGTGAAAGCACACCTGACATGGGTGCAAAGAATGGCTGCCGATATGATGGCAAAGGGTTGATGCGGGGGTTGTTCAGGTCTGCGGTGACTGATGAGTCACCTGTTCGATCACGTGAACCAGAAACCATGTCTCCAGAGAGGCGTGTTCTGCAGACTTGTCTCTCGCAGCAAGACGCTTGGGCGTTCGAAGTGTTCACTCATACGCCTTTGCATCGAACTGCTTGCTCGGAACGCCATCCGATTCGGTGTCAGGTTCAGGCAGAGGTTCTAGTGAGAATCAACGAACACAAGCAAGTCAAAAGCACAAGCTGCATGTGCAGAAATACTGACCACGGAGGCTGTAGCACAGCGGTTGTGCAGGAGTCTTTTAGCCGTGAAAGTACTGACGAGTCGTCTTTTTTGTTATCTCGTTCAGAAACCCTGTCTCTAGAGAAGGATGTGCTAAGGACTTGTCCCGTGCAGCAGGGCATTTGGGCGTCTCACGAGTTCGCTCACCCGTTCTTGTGTCAAAGCGCATATCTAGAACACCTTAGTATTCATTGTGATGATGTTCAGCTAAGGGCTGTACTAAGCGCCAACGCAAGCACGCTGTTCGAACGGACCACGGTGTTGAATATTTTCGCGTGGGGTGGCGAACGCGCGTCGTTCTGTTTATGTAACAAGCTCGTGAGGAGTGTTCTTCGCCTTGTGTGGGACGCCATTACGTGATACCGAGTGATTAACCGGTCGTCGGTTTTGGTTTTAACTTCTGGATCGTTTTAAGGACTTTGTGCATGAAACTTTAGATAGGAGTTGGTTAGTTTGGACTGCATGTTAGAAATGTTGTGCTATATGTGCTGTGTGTTCTGTGATTTACGTGCCCTGTGGGCTGGACAAATGTGGTCCACGAAAAGCGCGCACTTACCCGAAGTTTTTTTTAATGAAAAAAAAAACTTATCGAAAGGGGGGCTCGTGTCATGGGAGAAGTGCGCGCCTGTGGTGTTTGTTGCTGTGGCGAACCCGCAACGGAAAGAGCGGCCACGGAGAAGTGCCGGCTCTGCACGTGAGGTGGTGAAGAGGACGACGACAGGCGGAGAAATCCGGCCGCCAGGAGAAAAGATGAGCGTGGCACGTGGAGCGGGGCGCGAGGCGCCATGAAGTGAGAAGCGAGGCGGCGTTCAACCAGCGCGGACGTGGCACGGGAGCTCTCCACCAGGACCACGGTCGAGGCGTAGTCCCGAGTGCCTGGCGGCCGCCAAGAGTCGAAGTGTATGGCTTCGCTTGGCACCGAGCTCCCAATGCCGTCCAAGGAACGCCTGGCCAGCCGCCTGTGCCACCGACAGCACCGTCGGGTTTAGACCCGAGTGCTGCCCTCTTTCTCGGAGCCCCGAGCGGCGACGCAACGCTTGTCGCGACACCGGTGCCCGACGTCCTCCTCGTCCGCGTCCCAGTGCCGGCCACGTTTCGTCGACCAGGCACAGCGACAACCTACAGCTCGCGCCGACTCTTCTGTGACTCACTCCTCCTGAGCCCATCAGCTTTGGTGAGACTGTTGCCTATGCTGCGTGGACTCTTGCGCGTTCGCATGCTTTCTTTTTCCATGTTAGAGTGTTTCCTCCTATAGTGTCTTTTGTTGTTCTGTGTTCGTGTTCGTTCGTGTTTTTCATAAAGTCTTCACAGGAAACAGCCTCGCCGTATTCCTGAACGCGTTGCGATCGTAAGACGCAACGTGCGTTCTCACCTAATTCTCAAAGAACCCCATTACACATGTCACGCATTCTATTACACGCGGGGCGAAGCAACGCGCCCAGCTGCCACACCCAGTATTGGGATGCTGGTGGGGATGCAGGAGTCGGGCCGTCGGTCCTAGGATCCACCGCTACAAGGTCGACGTTTGACCCATGCAGACTCCAAGGGAAGGTTGCCGGAGTGCGGGGTTGACACGGAGATGATGACGAGTGTGAAGAGGAAGAAGAGAGATGATTTATTTTACATGATGATGGGAACTCTGAGCTTGTCTGCGCTCGTATTATATCATCACTATGTACAAGAGTCCAATGACGACGTTGTCTCCGCCCTCGAAGAGAGGAGGTCACGCCCCGCCTTCGCTGCTTCTTTGCGGCCAGGGGTATGACGTGACCCGAGTGGTAGCCGATGCTGGTCCCCGGAGAAGGTACGGTTCCGCGAAGAGGCTTGCTGAAAAACAACAGCAGCACAAATAAAAGCACTCTTCTCGGCTCCGTCCCTTGGACGACACGCCGCTGTTTTCTCACATGGGGAAGCAATGGGACACGTGCTGGCAGCAGTGCTCAGTGTCGGCCGGTGCTCTTATGCACCCCTCTCGCTGCGTCGGTGCGGCCGCGAAGTTCTTGCTACAAAGGCGGCACAAACGCGCACACACACACCGCACGACACACCGACTGTCCCTGCGGATTCCGGGAGCTTCCCACGGGCTGGTTTGAAGCTTGCGAACAAGGCCGTCGCTGCCGCGTCAAACAATGCACTTGTCTCTTCGAGACGTCAGCCCAGCGAAGTACATCCGTGGGAACGCAGGCATACGCGCTCCCAACGGTCATTTTCCCCGAAAGGTATATCCAGCGGCCACCGGCAGCAGCCTCCCTCCACCACATCCATGGGGGGGCCTACGCCGATCTTAACAGTCCCTCCGGCGCCAGGAAACTCTCGAATGGACAGGAACGCAATTGCTATCCATGAGAGAGATCTAGGGCTTGATGAAAATTGTGGACATGCGGCTCGAACATCCCAAAGGACGAACCACAGCCAGAACAATCCAGGCGCCACAACACTACACCACGCGCGGGCATTCAGAATCTGCCTCGGATCTACCAGGCTTATCAAAACCTCATTAAAACACCCCGAAAAAATTTCGGACTCCTTTTAAGCAAGTGACCATCTTCCCTCGCAAAGCTTTGCTCGAGGCAAACCTGGGGCAGCTATGGACGAGTTCCCAGTCCAGAACTACCTAAGAATTAGTTCTACAAAATTTGTCGAGCAAAAGGTTAACAATGATGGCACCCACTTTAATATTCAAGGTATCCTGCTGAGTCCGTCAGCACCTCCACTGACGTTACATTTCCCATACCGAACGGTAAAACATTCTTGGAGGATCGGAATCCGTCGGAGCAAGCATCCATTCTTTTGAGGCATTTCGCCTAACAAGATAAGCGCACAGAGATCAATCGCGAGAGTAATATTCGCTTCGTGTACGCAACTGGCAATCCTCTGTGCCACCCATACAAAGCATACACGTTACTTTTCAACCGCACTACAGATATCCTCTCTCACTGTCAGCTAATTTACCACATTCAAAAGAAATGGAATGTGTCCGTCCTCTCCTTATTTAGCTTGAAAACACGTCCGACCCTCTGTCACTCGCCTCGCACTGAGGTACAACATAACCTTCAAATAAACACTCAGGATAAGAATTTCAACCTAAACAAAACTCACTTACGAAACTCACTTCTAAACTAAGTTCACAAAAACTCACTCACGCTGATAAGCCGTTCCTAGTCTGTGGTGCCGAAGCCCACTTTCCAAAAGTACACATTAAGTGTTCAACGAAAAACTTACTAAAGAAATAACCTTAAAGTCATAACTCGCATTTTACGTAGCTCGAAAACAGACACTGCCTACAGTGTCCTGAACACCTCCGCAAAATAATGTACTCCTTCACAACTGCAACGAGCTCTACACAAATGAAAACCCTTCCAAGTACAGCCTACTAACAGCTTCGCTTAGTTTGCCGCTTACCGACTCCACAACGCTATTCCTTAATTTGAGCGCTTCAACATAACACGGTTCTCAATAATAGCGCCTCATATTGACTGTACACTTGTTTTCTTTTAACTCGCGCGTTGTCCCTTAGACCAACTTAACGTAACTGCGCGTACTAACTGTTACAGCAGCCACCGCTTACTCGAAATAACCTTCAATGCCGTACACATGAAAATAACAAGAAAAAATGGTCATCGCTCATGCGGTGTAAACTAAGTATCTAACCAGTACACAACCAAAACTGCACCGCTGAAGCCAAACTTCTCACCAAACTGAATTGGCCTTACTCTAGAACGACCTTTGAAATGCGCCTTTATTTACGCAGACGTGCGATTAACAGTACACCATTTCTAGTCAAACGTACAAACCGCTAAAATAACAAATGCTGGTTTCTCGCTTTGAATCTTTCCTTTACGTTAACCTTCCATGGTAACGCAACCATAATTAATTGCACTCATCAATGACTTTCCTACTACGAAACCTACTATGCGGGAGAATACTACTCCACTGCCCAAAACATTCTCAGATTTCTCAGAGAAAAAAATCAGATTTACCCACTGAGCTCTAAATTCACAAAACAAATATTTCCTGCATCATTTCTAAGCTTGGGCAAAATTATTCAAAACGACCGTAACTCTTTCAATTAGTGGTTCCCTTAAAACGCACACGATGGGGTCGCACTCCGGACGTCTTTCGCGAGCGCCAGGGCCAACAAAGAGTTCGAGTAAACAAGTGCACCTTGCCGTCCCCCTTCCTTCGGCAACCACGCATTTCTTTCTTTCCGGGAAAGCGATCCCGAGCACGGCGGGGACAGAAGGACCTTTCCTTTGTGCGCCTGTCAGCGCGGCGCCCAACTGCGGTCTTCAGATGCATCCGCTCTCTGTCATGCTCCTCCGCTGCGCTGACCGCGTCTAATCTCCTAGACAGCCGAAGGTCGATCGAATGCCGAGGCATGACGAAAAATTCCCGCGCCTCTCTGAACTGATTATAGCAGCTTAAACCAGCCTCGTCTTCGCCGTTAACTGCTTGCGGCACGGCCCTTACTTCTAGTGCGCTGGTAGCGTCGCCCTCCGTGTTCTCGACATCTGGGCCTTCCGCATTTCCGCAAGATCGCGAGCTTTCTGTCGTCATTACGCATGACGTCACCCGTCGCTCCATTTTGTCCGTAGAAGGACCTTCCAGCACGAAACACTCCCCTGACGGATCCACATGTTCGTCATTCGCACTTACATCAGTTACTGACGCCGCTTCTCTTTCTTCGACAAATTCGTCAATTTCTTTCTCAATTGGTTCGGACCTTTTCGGAGCTACCTCTAGATCCTCTGAGTCCTCTCCCTTCTCACAGCTTCTGGCCACTTGGCCTTGTTTCTCACAGTTGAAACTAATAAATGTCTGCAGCGGTTGAAGTGCTCCCACAAATTTATCGGTATTCTTAGAGTATTCCGCCGCCTCAAGCACGATACCCTCACTTTTGTCACTTAGTGACACCTCGCTTTTACCGACTTTTTTCATTTCTTCCGCCTCTAGACCACAATCATTAGTAGCTGCCTCGCTATGATAAGAGTACTCCGTTTTACAGCCCCTGGAAGCTGTCTCGCTCTCATCATAGTCGCTCTCTCGCTTAGAGTTACTGGCTACTTGGGCCCGCTCTTCACAGTTGGAATCAACCACTGTTTCCTGTCTTTGAAACGTGCACGCAACGTTAGCGGACGCCTCACAATCTTCCGCCATCTCAAGCACGTCTTTCTCTGTCTCATTCTTAACGGAGACACCAGTACGCCTGAACAAGGCTTCCCGCACTTTACTTTCCTTAAGCTTTACGCTTGCTCTTTCGGGAGTTCCGCTCATTCCTCCTCGAACCATTAACCGCTCCTTCTCCATTTCTAGCTCATACAATTTCATCGCTCTTTCTTTTTCTTTTTCGTACAACTTCTTTGCTTCCTCCCTCTCTTTCTCGTATGCTCTTTTTGCTTCCTCCTCTCAGATTTTCCTGAACAAGACCCCAGGCGAATTCAATCTCTTCCTCGCTGCTACCGCTTTCCTCTATTAATTTCAGTAGCTCACATTTTGTCATCGACTCTTCCCACTCGAGTGCCAACTCGTCGCACAAATGCAACAACTCTGCCCCTCGCAACCTACTCAGGTCCATGGCCACTGCTTAAAACGATGGTTTTGCTGGCGAACAGATGCTTAAGAACTCGCACTATGCATCTGAACGCACACACACACACACACCCAGGAATTCAAATTGTTAACCCAGAATTTGAAGCCTGGTAAACCTCAAAGCAAAAACCAAACGCTCACCCGCAAATGCAGTACCATGTCACCAGGTTCATCCCAGCCGCTGCCATCCAAATATTGGGATCCTGGTGGGGTCGCAGGTGTCGGGCCGTCGGTCCTAGGAGCCACCGCTACAAGGTCGACGTTTGACCCATCCCGACTCCAAGGGAAGGTTGCCGGAGTGCGGGGTTGACACGGAGACGATGACGAGTGTGACGAGGAAGAAGAGAGATCATTTATTTTACATTATGATGGGAACTCGGAGCTTGTCTGCGCTCGTATTATATACATCACTATGTACAAGAGTCCAATGACGACTCACGCCCCGCCTTCGCTGCTTCTTTGCGGCCAGGGGTATGACGTGACCCGAGTGGCAGCCGATGCTGGTCCCCGGAGAAGGTACGGTTCCGCGAAGAGGCTTGCTGAAAAACAACAGCAGCACAAATAAAAGCACTCTTCTCGGCTCCGTCCCTTGGACTACACGCCGCTGTTTTCTCACATGGGGAAGCAATGGGACACGTGCTGGCAGCAGTGCTCAGTGTCGGCCGGTGCTCTGATGCACCCCTCTCGCTGCGTCGGTGCGGCCGCGAAGTTCTTGCTACAAAGGCGGCACAAACGCGCACACACACACCGCACGACACACCGACTGTCCCTGCGGATTCCGGGAGCTTCCCACGGGCTGGTTTGAAGCTTGCGAACAAGGCCGTCGCTGCCGCGTCAAACAATGCACTTGTCTCTTCGAGACGTCAGCCCAGCGAAGTACATCCGTGGGAACGCAGGCATACGCGCTACCCACGGTCGTTTTCCCCGAAAGGTATATCCAGCGGCCACCGGCAGCAGCCTCCCTCCAAGACATCGATGGGGCGGCCTACGCCGATCTTAACACCAGGTTCCTGCGGGTTATTGCCACAGAATTATAATGCTACTGTAGTTTAGCACATGCGTCTCAAAGAGGCTAGGTGTGTCGACTTGTTCTGTTGCGCTGAGGGCATGAATGTGTAAATTTTGTTATGAAGCGAGAAGGCGAAAGAGAGGAAATGGATAAGCCTTATTGAGTGTCCCTGCTAGAAAACTCGCAGTAGGGTGAGCTGGCGCCGCTTAGTGTGTTGTTTTCACCCCTACTGGATGATCTGTCGCTCATTTTGTAGAACACCTCCTGCTGTAAGATGTTGAGGATGTAATGCCCTCTGCCTAATAACCTAAGCAACCACCCAAGACGTACCACTTAAGATCGGGAGGAAATCACTAAGCCGGCATACAGAAATTTTGCAACTGCCGGGGCAGCATTACACTACACGTGTAGTCAAAACCAACATGATGAGCGCTGCAGGTGCAGGTTGTGGATGAACGCCCTGATGTTACCACCTGAGGGCGTTCCCTGTAAGTCGTACCCATAGAGTTTCGTACTAAAAGACTAGAGGGAAAACTGGCGCTGCGATCGTGAAGCTGTCATGGGAATGATGGGTATGACATGGATTTGTCTAGTCTTCGTGCCTGCGGCTTCATACGTTTTGGTGGATTTGTTTATTCCTGTTGTTTAACTTCAGTGACGCGAGTGACGTTACTACACTTTTTCATTACGCGACGAAGGCAGCAGCTGCAGTGTACGCTTTACTAGCTTTACGTGTTCTGTGGCTTTACTGCTGGAGATTATCAGACTGTCGCATGTACCAAAGTCGTTTGCAATGATGAAGTGCCAAGCAGTGTTTCGTTTTTGTGTTTGTTGATGGATTGCTGCACATATTATTTGCAGCGGTATTTTACCCAACTCAGAAATATTCGCGCTGCGTCTCGCGAACCTTATCGATGCGGTTTTGCTGTGTTTTTTTTGCGTTTTTGTATCAGATGTGATAGAATCTGTAACCGTATATAGGGTCGCTTTCACGGCTGACACATCCCTTGTCAGAAGGCTGTTCGTATACCTTGTACTACGGCATTTCAATTCCGCTGTCTGTTTAATTCAACGCCGATCGAACGCGCCAAGCAGGCGCACAGTTATCGTGCGTAGCAGACGCCCAGTGGACAATAGGCAGACGCGCCTGCGGACGACGCCCAAAAAGTCAGGTCAGATCAAAGCTCAGACACAGTTTCCGATGGAGTTCAACGGCACGGTTGTTATTAAAGACGATAGTCTTTCTTGGGATACTTCAACGCAGAAATTTTGGTCTGTCTGTCTGTCTGTGTGTGTGTGTGTGTGTGTGTGGGTTAGTGTCTGTCCTGCTGCGAAAGGTGAACCCCTTCCTCAACGACCACCCAGCTTGAACTGGTGGCTACCTTCATACTTCTGAACACAGTCTGCCAAAAAGCAAATATTACGCATATCTGAGGCGCAACATCAATACGTATGTATTGGACGGTGTGTTCCTTTAGTAGAAAATACATAGATGCGTAATTCTAAAGACCCTAGTGCTTGTTAGGATGCGCAAAAGCGGAGGTTTCCTGTGCTAGGCAAGCTTCTTGCGTTTCCCGTAACCATGGCCAGATGGCGCCCTTATCTCGCGCTCGTGAGAGAGAGAGAGAGGTTTGCTGCGCTAAAAAAAAGTTGTGAAAATATGTGTGATTCGGGAAAAGAAATGGTTGTAAACGAAAAAGAAATAAAGCTAGAGCTTGGTGGCCCGGCCACCGCCCCGTTATAAAGGGGACGCTCCTAATATCCATCCATCCATCCATCGTGCCGAACGGAAGGCAGGGAACGGCCGCCCGCCACTCCGGCCGGTCCCATTCTCTCCTCGCGTCTCTTCATTTTCCCTCTCGCTTGCGCAACTCCTCGGGGGGAATGGAAACACGCGAAACGGGACTCATGTAGTACGGCCGGTAGAAGGCTATCGTCTTTCGACGGCATTTGCAGCGAAGCACGGAGATACGCGGCCAATTTTTTTAACACCACTTTTTTCATAAAACCAACCATGAAGCGATGGGCGATACTGCGCTCTTGCTACCGCCTCGCGCAGGGGCTTGACCCACGCGTATAGTTTGTAAAAATACAGTGGAGCACTTGCCCTGCACTAAAAGAAACGAGCGAGAGCCTGTTTGTTATATTTAGAAGACACGTGTACCTTTTTACACACTTGGAAATGTCAGCACGTCACTTAGAAGAGCAAAAATCTTTATTTTAAGTTTGAACACAGCTACATCTGGAACTTAAACCTGCATGGACGCTGCTAAATCTAGGCACAAGCAGAGGAGGCAACATTGCCATATCGCACAATATTGCTAAATTTCTGAGCGTTCCGTACTTTTCTAATCGCGAAAAAGCAACTAGCATCTGCGCACGCACATAGTTATTCCAAACTCTTCCATCTTATTGCAATATTTTGTCGTAAACGACCAATTTTTTTGAAGTCGCAAAGCCTTATGAAGCCAGAAGAACGAAGGCTAGGCAAATCCATGTCATACCCATCATTCCCGTGCTGGCTCAACCGCCTTGTTTGAAACTCCCATAGACACTAGCGCCAGTTTTCCCTCTAGTATTATAGTAGGAAACTTTATGGTCGTACCTCAAACTGGGACCACTTGCAGGGATTTGCTTGAAAGCTGCTTGCGCACAACAATTACAATATGAAAGGAAAGATCGGAAAGCGAAGGAAGTGCACAAAGGCGCCGACACCGAAGGTGGAAGGGAAATGATGCAAAAGCCACTTTAGAACGGGCTGACTTCGTGTGAAGCGCAGTAACGCATGCTACATCGAAACGGTTATTTCCGTGGCCTATGCCTTCAAGCAGCGCCAAGCGCCCACAGTGCACACACCGTCCGGGCGCACACCTATTGTTTCCATGCCAATATTTCAGCACTCGTTTACTGGAAGGTGCGCACAGTTGCAGTGCGCTGTGACAGTGCGCAGTGATCGTCCCCAACAACGCTGCATCGTGGAGGACTGCAGCCTCTCCAGATCGGTCGGAATCATAGCTCATTCCACGGTTTTTGATAAAAGCTTCCTGCAAAAATACACACGGGCGTTTAAAACAACCGTACTTTTGCTACGTAGCGGAGATACACCACTTTGAACTTTTCGCTGCGTAACAGCACGCACGAATTTTCGAGTTCAGCGAGAAGAACACGTGAAATCATTGCGGACAGCACCTGCAGCACCGTCTCATAATCATAGGCACTTTGAAAGAACACCTATGTAGATGCACGATCATCGTTAGTGCATACGTGTGTACACTACGTGAGGAACTCACTGACGTTTATTTCCTGGTATTCAGTGTAGCAAACGATGCTGACCAGCAGGGACACCGGAAATGGAAGGGGGGGGGGGCAGTCGCCCCCCTAGCATTCTTCCTGAGAGGGCAGCCCCCCCCCCCCCGCACTCTCCGGCAGTTTCCGATGACGTCAAATTTTCAAGGTGGTGGTTCTGTGGTTCAGCGGTCAAACACTGGACCGCGCAAGATCGCTGGACCAATGTTTTCAGTACCTCTGAAATTTCAAACTATTTTTAAAGTGTATACCAGTGTAAAATAAGCGATGATGCTAATATGTAAAATTTACTACGGCTAAAATGAATTAACACAGTAATAACTGATGTCAATGAATTGATACATTACTAAGATAATAATACGCCATGTAAGTAAATAATGGTCAGCAAATATTGAGGCCAAATAAATAATAAACGCAACATATAAAGACGACAATGCTTGGCCCCCCTCCCACTCCCAGAAACGTCCCGCAGTCCCTGCTGAGCAGCATCATGCAGTGCTCCAGCTACGAGTGTCACTGGCCGCCACACAGCGCTCTTTAGGGGCTCCGCGAATTCAGAACAAAACAGATAATTAGCTTACAAAGAAAGGTTTGTTTGATTGGCGTACTCGAGGCTATTTGTTTGGACACAAATAAAAAGCGTTCATTGCTCGCCCCCGTTTCGGAAATTGCTCGGAGCGGCTCTGCGTGTTGCGTAATTTATACGTACTCAGGCGCTCATTTTCCCCTGGCTCTGATTTATTTGCGAAGTCTTACGTGCCAAAACCAGCTATTATTATGGGAGACGCCGTAGTGGGGATCTCCGGAAACTTCGACCACCTGGGGTGTTCTTTAACGTGCACTGACATCGCACAGCACAGGGGCCTCGACATTTCGCCTCCACCGAAATGCAGCCGCCCCTGCCGGGATTCGATCCTGCGACGTTCCCCTGGCTCGTAGTTCTCCCTGTCCACTTCAGTGATCCACTGGCGGCAAAGCTCAGCGGTTTTCGTCATGGTTAGAAATCTGTACGGACTGAAAAGACCTCACCTGGGGGGGGGGGGGGGGGGGGGGGGGGCTCCCGTGCTGCGTAATGCTCGCCGCAGACAGCATTTTAGCGAAGCCCTTCCTCAAGCACCTGTTGTTTTGGAATCTATAAATGACGCAGTAGAAACCGGACATCTTTATGTAAGCAGAATTAGCAGAATCGGGTACTTTTCTTCGAGTCTCACAGCTGATGCTTGCCATGTTTACTTGCCCAAGGTACATGTCTTACGCGCCGTTGTAACTCGCCTCCGTCGACAGCTCGCATGCTCTCGAAACCGGTTAGGCGTAATTTGGTCTACATGCACAAGTAAAACTCGATCTTCTTTGATGGAAATGGTCACATCCCGTGTTTGATTTTGCTGGGCTAAGGATAGGCCACTAATTTGTGCAGCCCACGTCGGGAGCATGGCAAAGCGTCCGTGGAGGTAGGGGAAAGTGACTGAATGATGTACTAGAAAGGAGAGAAAAGCCGTAGTGGAGGACTCTGGAAATATCTGACCACCTGGAGTTCTTTAACGCGCACTCACAACGCACAGTACGGAGACCTCTGACATTCACGCCTCCGTCGAAAATGCTGCCGCCGCGGCCGGGATCAAATCCGCGTCTCTTTGGCGTGGCAGCCGAGTGTGGTGCTTCTAACTTAAAGACCATTTTGAATATGCTTCCAAGTCTTACATCTGGAACGGGAGCAAGTTATTACACGGGCGGTACGCTGAAGGTTTACTTTTGACATGTACTAGGAGGTCCTTAATGTTTCTGTTCGGCCCGTATCCTCGGTATTTCGGGAACCGCTTTTCTGAATTTGATACGCACAACTTGGAGCGCTAAGACACGGGGACAAGAAGAAGACACAGGACAGGCGCTTCCTCTTCTTGTCCCAGTCTTTTAGCGCTCCAAGTTGACCGCAAAAGGTATGATCCAACTAGCCCAAAAACGCCTGCTCTTAAGCTTTCCTGAAGCACTCATTGCTTGTTATAGCACAACATTATTTTGGGAACAACAAAAGTTCAATGAACGAACTTTCTGAAGCTTCGCGGAAGTACAGTGGCTGGCTGTTATAGGGGAATGGGAGGCCCTCCACTGCAGACATTAGTTGTATCCGACTATAGTACTGGATAGTGCTTATGGCGAATATAATTTATCTTTCGAAGTGCATTGGAATATTCTGTTATGTACGCTGGATCGGCGCTTTAGGGAATTTTTTTCTAATTCTCGTGTCCCGATTAGTTCATCCGCGTCGTTTTATGCCTTGTTAAGCACGTCTTGCGGGGGATTTCTTTCAGCTAAAGCTGACTTTAGATTACCGAAGTGGTAATCATAATCGGCTCCATTCCTACAAATCCTTCTTGTGCGCCTTGCCTGTCCTAAACATGCTCCATCTTTGCAGTGTCGCGGATTATCAGTATTATAATCGAGGTATGGTTCGCTTTGTGTAAAGTGTCGTCTTTAGTTTTCCTTTTTTCGATAGATACAGTCGTGTCAAAGAAATCAATTTTACTAGAACAGTGAAGCATGGAAAATTTATTTCTAGGATGAAAATTGTTAAAGGGGCCCTGAAACCATATTTTACTCGCTGAGTTTTGCATCGAAACGGGTTCGTTATATTGTTCTGAGGTAACTACAAAAAGAATTTTCGAGATCGATGCAGGCAAACGCAAGTTATTCAACTTACAAATTCAAAATAAAAGCAGACGACAGACATCGGCATCCCAAGGCGTGCATGCTGCTTCCAATCAAAGCGCGGCTTACATCTTGCAGAACCGGAACCGTGCTGCCCTCTGTGGCCTCCCTACCACAACCACCACGTGAGCCGCACAGCGATCCTTGTGTCAGTTACAAGCAAAATGAAGTTGTAATGCCCAAATTTGTACCTTTAGCAAGCATAAAACACGTTCTGAATTTGGAATTTCTTATATTCGGTGCATTATCGATATGTGCGATGTATATTTTTATTCCCTACTGTTCCCGGCCAATCAGAACCTGCAGCAAGGCAGCATGGTGATCTCATATCCGCTCGGAGAAACTGTTGATGTATGGCGCTGCAGTCAGCGCGGAAACCGATTTCAGGTACAAATTAAAATATAATACGGTTCAATTTCGCCAATTTCACTGGTGTTTCGGTCATCGTCAAGTCCCACACAAAGCAAATGTGCAATAAAATCAATGTGCGTAAAATGCGTTTCAGGGCCCCTTTAAGATACGTCCATGTAACGAAGATAGGTGCCAGACTTCAGCCGCAACGATTCCAAAAGCTGTGCTTTTAATTTTGTCCTTGAATACTTTGGCGTAGGTCGGCGCAAAACAAGTTTCAATGGTGGTGCCCAAAATTTGTAGTTTGTTGGTCGAGTCGAATTCAAAGTAAATAACTGTAAGGGCTAAATTCTTGTCCTTGACAGCCAGCCTGCTCGGGATATGCAGCGTCGAAGGTAATGATGTCAAAAACGCAGGGTGGCGCGCATTGGTATAGTGTATGAAATTTTGAATACATATTCAAGAAGACTAAGTGAGTTGGAAATCCCGGGCTTGGCATGTATTATTGAAGTACCAAGAACATATAATAAAAAAAGATCTGTTTGTAAAGATCTGTAGACACTCAAGTTGACCAATTCAGAGCACTGCTATAACTACACACTAAACAAAAATAACCAGGAACGGGAGTAAACAGCTTGTCCTCTAGCGCACAACCTTTTCTCGGTTTTTTTACTACGTAACAGTCAAGGTAAAAATGTACTCTCAGGCTAACCGAGTTTTTGAACGTAGAAACGGCCGTAATTATTTACCCCGCTGGAGGTTTTCAGCGAGTCTATGCGGAGTAATTTTTTACTGCCTAAACAATGTTTTCTCGGCTTTTTTTAGAGTTATTTTCAAAGCTCATTCGAGGTTTGCTGTGGCTGCGTAAACACTAGGCTTACTCGAAATGCAGACATCACTCAATTTATTGAGCAGTAAACGAGGGCTCAACCTTCGAACTTGTAACATTGGAAGCACGTTTTCACTCGCTGAGAGCGCAAAAAACACAGGCACAAGCGCGGGAGCAGAGATACTCGAAAGTGCGTTTTCACTTGGCCGCCGTCCAACCAAGACCGGCGCTAGGACAGCCAGCATCGCTCGAACTCAGCACAAAACCACGCCGCACTGGTAACTCTCGGGGTAGTTCGCCGTGCCATTGTCGTACTGGTTGACGATGCGGTCAGTTAGGAACGTTTGCGACCGTAGTTTCCGTGCTTTCTTATGGCGTCTTCGGATGGGGTATTTCGAGCGCTCTGGAGCGCTCTGAAAAGCAGCCGCGCCTTCGGTTGGTAGAATTCGAGCGCTCGCACTGCCTTCGGTTGGTTTTTTCGGAGCGTCAAACTCTGACTCAGAGCGCTCCCGACCGCTCTGACTTCGAAGTGAGAGCGTGGCGCGATCTGGCCGGGAGGACGGATCACGTGACACAAGCTCTTGGTTGCCGGCAGGTGACAGCGCGAGCGCGCATTACGGTAGGGGACATCGCCGGTGTTATTCGTGGCGTGTATGTGCGTGGCGAGTTCGCGTCTACGAAGCCGTAAGAGCACCATGTCAAAAAGGAGGCGGCTAATGAAGGCGGAGGAAACGTCAATGCTGTTGTTACAGCAGCTCGCAGACGAATGCCTTGACGCCAGCAGCTCGGACGACGACGACGACGATCGCCACATTTACGCTAATAAGTTCGCCGAGTTGTTCGCCGAGCCTATTGTTGTTCCAAAAAGTCCAAGGATACGTTCGGAACGTTGTCAGCAACTATTCCGATAAACAGGTAAGGTCGGGCCGCATGGCAAACATGACAGCACGTAATGTTATCTCCATTTACAGTTTCGCAGCAACTTCCGCCTCGCTCGTTCAGCGTGTTACGAGCTCATCAAACAGTTTGAGGCATCGGAATTTTACCCGTCTGACAGACATCATGGCGGTGTGCCCGTGAAAACGCCCGAGGAGCACATTCTTTCATTCCTCTGGTGAGCAAGTTACATTTTCTGTCAGCTACATGCCACACGCGTTGCTTGAATGTTCAGTGTACGACATGCAGTGTAGCTCAACTGTCAACATAGATGTCAGGCTTCTGTCAAATTTTCCTTCGCTATTACGATCAGATGTGTCAAAATTCGCCGTGAAAGGACTTCCTAATCATCCCTTTAGTTCATTAACGGAGAGTTTTTTTCAAGGAGTCATGCTGCTTAGTGCTTCCACCATCGTTTTGAAAAAGT
>JABSTT010005044.1:0-18209 GCA_013339685.2 Hyalomma asiaticum
TCAAAGAAATTTCGCACCCTGAAGAAAAGTATTCAGGTGGCAAGTGCTAGAATTGTGGTGCACAAGAGGTGAGAGTGTGATGAATCACAGCTGAGCGAGGTATAATAGCATAGTAAGGTTGTAACGCCTAATGTCGAGGAGTGCCGGCAGTATTTCTTGAAGATATGCCGTGGCGATGTTGTGAATCAGTGCCTACGAATTAACCGTTGGCGATAAATTGTGGCACGCCCTCCTGCATCGTTTGCTAAATTGAAGGCGCCCTCCCATAGTTTAAATTCATGGCATGGCACACCGGATTTCAACTACGTATTGAACATTCGCCGATCTATTTCAGTAACGCGGACGATCAACCGTGGCTGAGTCTTGGTATGGAAGATTTAACAGGCACTGATACCAAAATGTTTTTGGCTTGACACTCGTACGAGATCGATTTTCGTAGGACATTCGCTGTGTCACCTACCAAAGCTCTGCAGCGCATAGAGCTCAGAGAGTAATTTAAATGAAATCGGAAGTTCGAGACCCCACCATCGCTCGCTATGCTCCGCACACTCGCTACATCGATAATACCAAGCTTTGATAAAGGGGGTCACCTACTTTCGCGTGTCCCTCCCGGCAGCCGAGCTCCGAGCAGTGCAGCAAGCAATCATGACGTCATAGACACATTACCATTTTTTCCGCGTTTGCGTTAGTAGACTCTCGGCGACACCAGGCGCCAGACAAGTCCTTTCCACGGGACGACGATCTCTAGCGACGACAGCCACAACGCGAGGACATGCGACCGGCGAAAGAGTGGGGCAAGCGTTGCAGTCCTTGTGGAAATGCGTCACAGTTTTGTGCTCACGTGGTTTCTTCTGTTTACCCCCCGTTGCCCACGCACGGTGGCGCCAGTTGCGCCTGGCCGTTCTCTGGAGCTCTCTCACAACGAAACTGAATCTAGGCAGTAGCAAACAGGCTGTAAATAACTACCTGTCGGGCGCTGGAGCAATGGACTGTTCCGCGTTATGACTAACAGGCCCCCAGCTACATATTGCGGCAATAACATCAAACGAAAATTTTTGTGTCAGTGCCCCGTCAAGAATCCACTTGTTAAGCATTTCGGACAGTGGGTGCCTGCTGCAGTACTGTGCATCTGCAACTACGCAGCTGCCACGAGTGACTGCACACCCGACAAAGGTCTGTATTGTTATTGCTGCCGCTGTTGAACTAATTCCATAGCTATTTGTAACGATGGCAAACGTTCTTACTGATATGATATGATATAATATTACTGCATGATAAGCGGTGCACGACTGCGCAATGCAGTCGTGGAGCTACATAGTCTCGCCTTGCAGCCTGATAGCGTCAGGCCAAGCGCTAGGTCCCTTGCCGGTATCTGCTCAAGACACTCCCGGAACAGGCAGACTTCGTTCTCAGGTCGTATTGGCGATTTGCTTTATTTCTTTATTCATTTATTTCGCGGCCGATACCAACGCAACGTAGCTAACACTGACTTATGTGTTCGAAAATTGCGTGAGAAGTCTGCATGCGTTTGACAAAATTAGAAATGAGTTGGTTGGCAGCATTCCGGATAAATATGGGCCTTGTCGTATACCCGACCCTAACATTCCGGAGAAGAGATACTACCGCGCTCCCTTACGTAAATGCAGCACGGACGTGTATTGCAATGAACGCAGATTGGGAGAATCGACTCAAAATGCCGTGTTTCTTATCTTCAATATGCTGTCATAGAGACACCTCACTCGGGAACAGTAAAGATTCTTTGTAGCCAGTGCATGCCTAAATTACTGTACACATCTGCCTGGCACCAGACACCTATGGCAAGGATTCCAAGGCAATTGCGTCAACTAACCGTGCTCTGACAGTCACCCTTCTTTGCCGCACTTCTTTGCCGTCGCCTTTGGTATTGCTCTTCTTCATTTTTTTTTTTGTCCCCAGACAGGCCACCTACTCAGCATGATGATAATCGCGAGCGAAAAACACAAGGCTTTGGTTACAATGAAAGGGCCACAGTGTACTTTCAAGCAAAGAATGTCCGCTTGAGCTCTTCTGTACAGACTGGCAGGGGAAAACGAAACCGCCGTCTGTGTATCAAACCTGAATATTAAAAAATATAGATCAGAGCAGATTCCAGCGGCTCGTAGAATTGTTCCAATGGGAGCTTTCCAGCATAGACATTTTGATTGTTCTCACTGCAATTTGCTTCTTTTTCTCCACGCTGCAACAATGAGTCCTAGCCGGAAATTCGAGTTCTAAAACGCTTTTACAACTATGTCAAGAGAATTCTCGTAGGGAGCCAAAACATCGCTTGCAGCACCGTCAAAGTAGCCGTCCGTACCTCAGTGGTCATCCACATCAACAAAATTTCTGCATCAGGCCTTCAAAATCAATCAACTATGCGAGCGCATAATGTACGTGATAAGGGCGGCTATAACCATTGTTCGAGCGCATGAAAATATCAGAATGCGGGACAACTAAGCTAAAATACTAGACTTGGGAGTTGAAGGGGGCAGATGTAGTAAACAAGGGTCTATTGAAGGTGCTCCAAATTATTTCACGGGAAACAGATCAGAAAAACTTCCAGTGGGCAACATACAAACATCTAAGCAGTTGGTATACATACAGGGACGACTGTCGTAACCAAACCTTGCTATATCGTCATTTCAAATGACGAATTGCGGGAGAAACACAGCGCACGCTAGTGTGCTAATGTATGCTTTTGATTTAGCAATAGACTCGTCTCTAGGAGATAAATCTTCGCATAGTTGGGCCGTATTGTCGGAGCGTACTCCTACATTTAATGCCAAGCGGTAAGTAACTAGTTTCCACGGAGTTACTACGCTGTAACTAAGCCAGTAGAAGACAGTCGAAACAATAACACTGCGTTAAAATAGTTTTTTATACAGTTCACTTCTTGCAATTAAGCAATACCTTCAAAAGGCGCAGACTCATTCGCAGCCCCCTCAGCCTCAGACCGAGACAGCTTCACGACTCCATATTCAAATTAGAACGACACGTTAATTACAGCCAGCAATGTAACACCAAGTCTCAGAGTCTTTGGCGTTCAAGAATAAAGAGATGTCATGAGATGTCATCGTGAAAGGCGAAGCAGATGCCCTAGAGCGGAGATTGATACTACGAAAGTAAAGCCATGATGCTAGTTTAACCCTTGTACGATAGCTCGAGTGCGCAGTGTGTCACTGTTAGCTAGATGTCGTCTGAAGCGGAAACAAAATGGTGACGGTTTTCAGCTTCCGCATTATTTTCGCTGTTGCGAGTATGCGCAGCTTGTTTTGTCTGTGATGCTAGAAGAGGGCTCATTTGTGCTCAAGCAAAGGGTACGGAAGATACAGACAGACCCCGCGCTAGGCAAAGGCCGAAACCCTTAGCATTGGTGGCCATCAACTTGAACCTTACGAGTCTACTGTATCTCTCCCTTTGCCAGAACCTCCTGAATCGTCTGTGCATTCCAAGACTCATTTGCCACGTAAGACTTACTTGTTCTTCTTCCTTAGAATAACAGCTTAAAATTGTCGTGCTATTTTGGTGTAGCCACAGCGGACACCAAGAGGAGACAAACGATGCTTTAGAGGCTGAAATAACGTAATTGAATATAAGCAGTTTACGGGTAGCAGTTGGACATTTGAGGTGTGTCATCCCTATCAGTCCTTGGACATGGTAAACGAACTGTAAAGCTTATCTTAAATGCTTGTTATAATTACACCATATCAACGGGCATAAACGCATTTGCTTTTTATAGCGTTCTGGTCATATTCATCGAAAATGTGAATGAGTTGATTTTGACCTGTGTAATAAAAGCGCCGTATAGGTCCAGGAAGAGTGGTTCTGCATAAAGGAAAGTTATTCTCGAAATTTAAGTTTTCCTGGTATTTACCTTTAGTGCACAAGTCTCGTATACTGACTTCCTACGGTCGTCCTTCGTACTGGTCAATCTCTCCATCACGAAGTGGATATGAATATTAGGGCATCCATAACGCAATGGAGAAGGAAGCTTTGGAGCGTATGTGATACAATGAACACATATTGATTAAAACATTTATGGGAACAAAAATACGAAGAAGCTGCTATTATGGAATAAATATTGAGTGTGCCAATTTTTCTTCATTGTGCTGCACCGCAAGGAATGCAGTCGCCTAAAAATTTAGGAGGACTGATCGCTGAGCGAGTTGGTAATCCTTAACAATGATGAACTGTGCGGAATAAACAGATACAAGGAAGGCACACGCACAAGCGCAGACTGGCTGCTGAAAGTTTACTGAAGAAATATTGAAGAAAACACATATGTAAAGAACAAGTAGAGAAACCACGTGTAGAATTAGAGATTGGTGGCAGGACAATAAATCTCTAGCTATTGCAGCGTAACCAATAGTCTAGCGACGCACGTATTGCCATGCTTCTGAATAAAGAAAGTCTTGACTACCTCTTGCGATTTCCATCTTTATGCCGGGAAAGCACCTTTGGAACAACAACGATGACATTGCAATATGTACAATATTTACAACGTAAGCACAAATATTATTCAAGGCTGAGCCTTCAGTGATGCCTATGATTCACTAAACGGTTATTCAAGGACCTCCACGGTTTGGTCACTATAGCATTTTGCGCAAGATCTGGAATAAAATACACAGCACCCTTCTCACATCCAGCCAACCCGTCCCGGTTCTCGGTGGTTAACATGGTAATCACTCCACTTTCTTTCTTCCTTTCAACATTCTTATCCGCTACTGCGCATACGCGACCCAACTTATTCCTAGACGAGGAAAACCACCTTACACCAAAACGACTTCCCACCTTTTTCATACGGTGAGAGAACTCATTGAGATACGGAATGCATAGATGGGCTTATCTTTATCACTGGCCACTTTGTGAGGCGTGTCTTCCTTGTCTCTATTCCGCGCAGTTCCCTATTTTCAGGTGGCCTCAATTCGCCATTACACTGTTATCACGCATACAACTAGGAATATAACATCCATAGTAATATCGAACGTTTGTTTTAATCGCTCGAAAAGTGCCGCGACACACAAAATAAGTAAACGACCTATCAATGAATCTTTTTCACAGGCATGTCACATTCCAACATTTCATCTGGCAACGGTGGTGACAGAAACGCTCGTGGTTACTATGGCTACGATGGTGACCGTAACCTACAGTGGATACCCATATTTAAGTGGCAATTCTCGACCATCACGGCATTCCTGGCTATTACGGAGCTTCTTACGCTTTGAATATCTTCAAGATCAAAAACAGACGCACGACACTACATCAAACTCTCGCCTCAATGTCCATTGCATAAATGTAAAATGTGAATAAAGGCTTGTCGAGTCTCTCTCGACGTTCTCTTCGCTCAGATAAAAAAAAATCAAGCTAGTTCCATGCCGCGAAAGCTGCCGGAACAGTGAATCTGCTCTTGTATGGCTAATCGTGACGTAAGTGACAAGTGTATCAAGTTACTGATGTCATAATGCGTCAGATATGTTGGTCATACCTCTATAGCTATCTCCATAACTGTACCTCTAATTATAGCTTATACCACTATCAATTACATTAGTCATTATCTACTGAGCGTAAGTGAACCTTCAGCATGCGCTCATACAATTCTTTATTTGTTTCCTTCTTGTATTACACGCTATGGAAAAGCAGCCGCGGCGACGGGGATCGAACCAGCAATTTCGTTCTCAGCCTTTTCTAACCTTTATCACACATGGGACTCAAGGCCACAGTGGACTCAGGGCATAGCGCACCCAGGATCTCTGCCAGGGGGGTGTTCAATTTTTCACGAAGAGCCGGGCATACGATTACATAGTTGTTGCGTGTGTAAAAAAAGTAAATAAAATGCCAGAGAATAGTAATATCAATGACAATGATTATTTTTATTATTATTTCGGCGTTTTGCAGAGAAATTAGCGCCACATTCTTCTAGGACATAGGAGCAGTTACGGAATGGGAGGGGGGCTAGGTCGGCCTTATGGGGGGTTCACAACAATCCGACCCCCCCCCCCCCCCCCCCGGTCGGTGCGCTACTGACACTCTGGGCAAGAGT
The DNA here is from genome assembly GCA_013339685.2 of Hyalomma asiaticum. NCBI lineage: Eukaryota > Metazoa > Arthropoda > Arachnida > Ixodida > Ixodidae > Hyalomma > Hyalomma asiaticum. The sequence goes on from JABSTT010005044.1 coordinate 6,059, forward strand.
GGCTAGAGCGGGACAATAATGGGTAGATGAAAAAGCAGGTACGCTTTATCCTCCTGCGCGACACGTAAGATCATCCTATGTACGGCACAGCGTAGAGCATTGAACAGCTCCGCTGATAATAGGAAGCCTATAATCTACATTAATGAATGTTGCAAAGCTTTGTAATCGTAACCGTAGTAAAAGTGTAAGCGTAGCATTTGCATGAGGATTCCTTGTTCCTGTGTATCCCAGATCCAACGTTTCGCGATCATTTGTGCTCAGCAACTAAGATGATGATTTTTGGGTGGTTTACGCCCAGTGCCACGATATGATTATGACAGATACCGTAGTGGAGGGCTCGGGATAATTCCACCACCTGGGCTCTTCAACGTGCACTGACTTCCTCTGGGATTAACTGAAGCGAAAAATTTAGCCGTCCTTCCAAACTGTGAAACTGGGAGATCAGGCGAGTTTCATTAAAGAAGGTGTACCAAAATTTCTGTCCAAATTAGCGCAGGCTACCTTAAAATTTCTCCGCTTAGAGGCGTGGCACCTTCGCCTTTTGGGCCTGTTGTGCTTTACGCTACGTTCATCATGTGGCGTTCGTTTCGCATGTGTTTTATCATGTATAAGCACTGCTCATCTGTGTTGGTGGTCTGCCGGGCTGCCAAACAGTGCAAATGTTTTTGTTCTAGCAGGCATGGCGCACACTGGAATATGCCGGAGTGTGGGGGCATGCGCCATACTTCACCCGTATGTGAGTTCTCATGCAATATTTTGTTGTTGCTGACGGATAAAACAAATAACTACACAGAATTCTAGGACGTACATAGCTTTTCCGCAAAGGAAGGTGCTACGCTAGATCATAACTATCTAAATGAAGAACTGCATGAATAAGTGATCTGTTGGTGATATTTATTCAAGGGTGTAATACATGTGTTAATAACACTAACGTCAGTAAAATTAAAACCTATCTCCGTGCAAACCAATGTGTGCGTTATCGCACTGAATTGAAAGATCGCACCAAACATTAAAAGTTCCGCCATGGAGAAGTGGCCTAGAACTCTGCGGTGGTTTTGAGGTGGGAAGTTCGAATCCCGAGGCGAAAGGTTAGTAAGCCGATGTTAACATTCACTATCCTAATATCTTCTACCTAGCTTTAATTATGTATTTATGCCGGACAGAGAGAGACTGTGCGTCTTTATTCCTACATTCTGATTTGTGCTCTGGCCCCCAGGATTTTAGCAGAATATCGCCCCGTACGTGCCCTACAATACCTAGCTCAGGGAACATATTCAGGCGCACTACCGACTGTGGAATCCAATGGCACTGCGCTACACTAAACCCCTGGGGCGGGTATGGCGTGAGTTACCGGGCCGAGCTACTCTTCAGATTGTCGGCTTTACTCTCGAAACCATCGGGTGAAGTGAAATGCATTCCTTCCCTCTTGAAAAAAACAAGCGGTTGCATGGCATTTGTACTTGACCTTCCTCTCAGAGTGATAAATGTCCAATACTTTTGCGCCTTGTGAGAGAAAAACACACTCCAGCTCCAGAGTATCATGCTCCCATTGCCCGAGGCATTCCCCTGGAAGGCAGGCGGTGACCACTGAAGTGGGCACGTGTGAATATATGCATTAGAAAGCCCTACGCTTGCTTCAGCCACACAAATACCAGTAGATCACCGTAGTGTGTTGGCTTGTTATGTATACACTTCAATCGCGACCTACAGGCAAGCGTATGCTTGTTTTAAGTATGTTCCAAGGATGTAGGATATGTCTATCTTGGTTGCTCCTTAGGTGCTATAAATTTATACAGCTGCGCGCCTACCCTGCATACGACGGGTCAAGGACTACGGGTACGAGACAAACATGATGCTAAGCAGTATGCGAAGCAATCTGGCATAATCACAAGAATAGTGGTTTCGTCAGAAAGTAACAAAGAAACACAACGTATACAAATATAAGTTCAAACACATGGCAGTACTTTCGAGTAAAAGTCTCTAATATACATAAGAATGTCACTGGCCACAAAAACGTCCATAGTCAGTCAGAGGCACAAAAACGTCCATAGTCAGTCACAGGCACGTGGTCGTGTAAAGCAATCACCAAGCTATTGAATAACATATCCATATAGTACTCTTTGAAATTGCGCTAATAAAGTCCAGCAATGCCGCTTTCTTCTAAAACGTTTTCAGTGCTTTTAACGCGTTTTTTTTGCAAGGCCATCGTCGGCCATGGACCCAGAAGTTTCTTAAACTGAATGGCCGACGGTCCAGGTTCATCAGGGCTGCTTTAGTCGATGCCTTGGTTCGTCGTGATTTGGGCAATCTAGGAGCAGGTGACTTCTGTCTTCGTCTTGAAACCCACAATCACAGTCGGGAGTTCTAGCACGGCCAATTTTGTGTAGGAATGCTTTGTGTAGGCAGTACCTAATCTTAACCGATGAATGAGGGTTTCCATACTTCTCTCTAAGATAATGATATTCTGAGTTCAATAAACGGATCGATATGATACAAGTCACAACTTTGGAATTTTGATCAAACCATGTACTTCTGCTCATTTTGAAAGATGTTGTCTTTAAAACGCAGCGCAATTCATTTTTCGACAACGGGAGGGAGACCGTGGCCTCCTTGTGATGTGCTTGTCGTGCTGCATCATCGGCTGCTGTGTTACCGGGAATGTTGCAGTGGCCTGGTATCCACTGAAATACTACGTCGTGTTTCGCTTGGTTTGCTCTTGAGAGTTCTTTAAGTATCTCATATATTATACTCTCGCTGGTCATTTGTGCTTTTGTGCTGCGCAGGGATGTTAGAGCTGCCTGTGAATCACTAATATTACCCATCTTTGCGAATCTCTCACAGATGTTATAAATTTGATGGCACACAGGATAGCAAATAGTTCGGCCGTTGTAGATGATGTAGCACGACACAGTTTATAGGACTCTTGCGTATGGATTGCGGAACAACGAATGCCGAAGTAGAGGACGTTGCTACACAAGAGCCGTCCGTATAAACGTGCACGTATCCTGGATACAGCATATATATCTGATACAGCGCCAGTTGTTGAGCGGCCGGTATAAACATGTCTCTTTTTCTTATTATTCCCTCTACCGACAATTCAATTTTTGGTAGTGCAAGCTTCCATGGAGGATAATCAACGTCACAATGCCAATATGTGTTGCTTGGTAATATATGAATATTTGCTTGAACTGCCTTATGCATATAACTTCTGTCTCTTTTCCAAATGTCTAGTACTAGTGGGTGATTCTTATGTTGTGTTTGAAGACGAAAGAAATGCCGGCATGTTTCTATTGTTCTCATAACTGGAAACGGAGTTTGGCGGGACTCAGCTATTACAAGCCGGCTAGACGTCGCTTTTGGAACTCCTAGACATATGCGCAGTCCTCTTGCTATAAGTCTTTGAAGCCGCTCTTCTGACGTGCGAGAAATGTTATGTAAGATAGCCGCAGAGTACGCAATTTTTTGTCTTATTAAAGCATTGTGAACAGTGAGCATGGACGACACCGATCCACCCCATGATGTGCCAGCAAGTCTGCGAAGTATATTTACTATAGTGTTGACGTCACTTTCCAGCTTCCTAATGTGAGGTGCCCAGGATATTTGCCGATCTAGTATTATTCAAGGAATCTATGCTGTGTGACTATCGCCAGCGGTTGTCCCTCAAGATTAAGGCTAAAATTTTTAACTTCCTGCGAGTGAAGGGCATTACGGCTGTCTTTTCGTGTGACAAACCATGCCTCTTTCACGTAAGAAGTTATTGATGATGTCTATTCCTTCTTGTAGTAATTTCTGAAGTAAATGGACATTACTACCAGATGCCCAAATGCACACATCATCTGCGTAATTGAGAATTTTAACTCAGCTGGTAGCATATTTGTTAAATCAGCCATGACACAATTAAAGAGAAATGGGCTGAGTACACTCCCTTGTGGCACACCCTGCGTGACATCATGTTCACTACTGTTCCTTCGTTCGTCTGTACAAATACCTTGCGACCTGACAAAAACTTGGAGATCCATCTCAATGTTCTGCCGGAGATTCCAAGTTCTAACATACTTAAGATACATGAACGTGACTGACGGTGTCAAATGCCCTCTTGATGTCTAAGAATACCGATATGGTCAAGTTACCACAAGCTCGTTCATGTTCCACAGATGAGACGATATCTATTACGGCGTCCATTGTACATCTGTGTTTTCTAAAACCTACTAAGTGTTAGACAGCACATCTGGTTCGTTACACCACCACTGAAGCCGTGCGTCGATCATCTTTTCCATGACTTTGCATAAACAACTTGTCAAACTGACTGGGCGGAAGGATTCAAGGCACAGAGGCGTCTTGCCCGGTTTTAAAATAGGGATTACTCGAGCGACTTTCCAAGAATCGGGTACAGTTTCTTCAATCCAGAGATTATTGAATATGTCTAGGAGAGCATTTGTGGCTGTTGGCCCGAGGTTTCTAAGCATATTATACGTAATGCCGTCCGTCCAGCAGCAGACTTCTGACGACATGACGCTATCGCACATTGCAGTTCTCTTATGTAAATGCTGGGTCTAAGTGAGAATGTTCTGCCCAATAGCAAGCATTAATCTTCTGCTTAGCAAATGCAACTGAGTTTTCAAAATCTATGCACTGTGATGAAAAACCAGGCCTGCAGATATGGCACAAATTCGTCGGCTATTGCTAGCTCCTCTGTGTTCCGAGCAACAGCGAGAGCGCGGAATGGGAAGCTCTGGGTCACAGGGCCGCTAAATGCACGGACTACGAGCCAAATTCTTGGGACAGGTGTGTGAGGAGACAGCGTGCCGCAGAAATTGCGCCAACGCCGTTTGCCTAAATTTTCTAAACGTCTGCGCATAACATTGTGAATTTTTTGAGCATCTTTGTATGCCTCTAAACTTCCGCTCCTTCGGTACGCTCTTTCGGCCCGGCGTCGGATGGCTCTTAGGTGTCGTACTCCCCGTCATTGTGACGTACATCACGAGTATATTGTGATCCCGTTGGCCGTGAGATAGATGCGGTCAAAGGGATTGAAGTTCGCCTTGAAATGCTTCGAATTTAAAAGATATCAGTACCATATATTTAAGTATCATTACTCTTCGGGATAACAAACTGTTCTTATGGACCGTAGCAATGTGGGCGCAGTACAAGGAAGCAAAAAAATGTTCATGGTCAGTTTGGTTGACGATACAGTCTCGCAGACATATCTGTTTTGTTTTGCAAAGAACGAGAGAGGAAAAATGCGGGTTCTGGGGGGTATTTTATCCATCTTTGTCATTTTTCGCGTTCTTTGATACACATTTCGGGGCTAAATGATATTCACGGGGATCAGTGACATTTCTATTATAGTAACTACTGTGAAGAATCTAAAGCCTTAGTTTCTAACCTTCCTAGTCTTAATGGCTCCCTTCCATTGCTCATTACATTTCTGTAATAATTGCAAAGGAATTATACTTGTTACTTACGTTTACGTAGAATTACCTATATATTAGGAACTTAGACAGAATATAACAGGGATGAAGGGATTTAGAAACTTTTGCGAGTACGCACATAGGTACAGTAAAATTTATGCGTGCAAAATAACTGTGGTTCTTACTTTGGCTCCTGATCTTTTGTGCAGGCACAGCCCAGACATGGCTTTCTCGAGAAAGAAAATACCACTCTTCGTCAAATGGAGAATAATGCTGTGGAGCTCACGCGGTGAGCTAAGAGACGATCAAAGGAAGTATGTCTTCGTACATCCAGTAATTGACCGCAGTACAAATAGTTCGCATCTGCCAATTAATCTCGCCAAACACAACACAACCTGCAAAGTACAGACTTTACGCAGGGGACAGTTGCTAGTATGCACGTATTCTGCGTGAGTGTTCACGGAACCAGACTTCATCAGGCTGAGAAAACGTTATTCTCTTTGAAACACTGGCGGAATGTCGCTACTTGCAAATAATATCCACGTAACTATGTAACGCCATTCTTCCTTGTGGCGTTTCATACCTCTAATGTCGCTAAGTATGTGCATATTCGTAACTGCGCTCACTAATCATTTATTTCTTTAGGCTGAGCCATTTGTTGTTTGACATAATGAAAATAAAAATAAAAATGTGATCTGATGCGACCTTCCAGGCACAAAAGGCGTGATCGATACTATTACAATAAAGCATCACGTTCTTTTTGTTCACCTGCAATCTGTTAAACTAGGCAGATATGATAGTCTCGCTCTAAGCGAAAAACCGCATTCTCCGAGGCGCTTTAACGATGGCAAACATATGCAGATTTGACATTATTCTCGCTGTGGCCGTGTTTACTATTGTCTTCTCTATTCTCCTTGACGAAGCCCGTTTGGTGCCAGTGCGAAGTTGAAGCTATATGGATCCGTGGACCTCGATTTGGACCTAGCCTGGACCCAGACCCAGACCGAAACCCAGACCGAGACCGAGCAGCAAACCAGGTCCTAAACCCCAGTCACCCGAAACCCTAAAGCAACATCGCCAGGTCTTCTGGAACTCCTGCTACGCCCGTTGCTTCTCCATCTGCTACAGCTCCTGCATCTCAACAAGCTGTCCCGCCTCTCGGAAATCCGTATCTTGATCCTGGTATGATGTAATTCTTCTTAATCTTTCGCCGCTAGATTTAAAGTATGAGCATGTTTTTTCGACATCTGAAACGCACGGATAAGTCCGGAAGCACAATCAGAGCCCCTTCCACATGCGTACGCACCGCATCATTCCCATAATGTTGGGGTTGCGGCCTAGTACCTTCTTCGTGCCCATTAACAATTGCTTTGCGAAAACTTTTGGATAGAATGGTACCACGCACTTTAAATAGTCCTCTCCGTTCTTCATTCGTGAAGAAATTGACTATCACCCAGAAGACGCGGCGTTGCTACATTCAGTGACAATTAGAATCTTCTCGGACCTGGATTGCAATCGTTCGGAGTGGAATGCATGGCCACGATGGTTTAAGGTCCACATATCGCGATCTGCCATTGTTCCCTCGCCATGCGCTGTGACGAAAACAACAAGAATTTGGTTCATTTACGATGTACGAAGGGACCAGGAAATATCTAGAAACAAGGCGAATGAACACGTAGCACGCTATCGCACGCGCACTTTAGGCGTCAAGCGTTTCCCGGTGCCCTGAACGGAGGAGGAAGGGGAAAAACCGAAAGGCAGGGAGGTTAACCAGAAAGACGTCCGGTAGGCTACCCTGCACTGGGGGAACGGGTGGAATAGAAAAATGGGAGAGAGAGAGACGAAGAAAGGGAATAACGAAAGAGACGTTGTAGGACGACTCCATCATTCACAGGCATTCGCGCAAACCCGTCATCTTCAAAAGCTCAAAGTCTTTAGTGTTTTCAGTGCCTTCTGCGCCGACGAGCCATGAGGCGGTGTTCATGCAGCATCTGTCCTTGAGAGCGGAGTCGAAACATGTTCGCTTCTTGATGTGAAGTGCGAGCTGCGCTATCTGCGGGATCGTTGCCGCTGATTCCGCAGTGACTGGGCACCAACTGAAAGTCAACCTAGTGGCCATTTTTTCTGAGGCGGGCTGAAGCACGATTATATCGTGCGTTAGCTGCTCGTGGCATCTGGTGCCTGAAGGTTTCCTGAAAACTGCCCACGCCAGCACATTGGGCGCGTTTCACATTACTAGGTTTTGTCGTCAGTCTGCCTTAAGTATGTGTTATTATGGTGCAGAGCCTGCGAAACAATGCAATCGCTCAGCTTTATGGTGTATTGTTTTTCGACACCGCCGGAATACACCGAGAAACACTGATAATGATTCGACTGATTCCTGGGGTTTTACATCCCAAACCCCGCTGTGATTATGAGAGACGCCGCTCCGAAAATTTCGACCACCTCGGGTTCTTTAACGTGCACTGACATCGCACAGTACACCGCCTCAACATTTCGCCTCCATCGAAGTGCAGCCGCCGCGGCCGGGATTCGCTCCCGCGACCCTCGGATCAGCAGCCGAGTACCAAGCCACTACACCACCGTGGCTGGGCGCAAACGCCATTTCGAACGAATCCGCTACGCCGCTAGCCATTGAATGCTTATATCTACACTTGATTACCGGAGTGCCAATAATTTTTATGACAGAATGCCTCAAGCATGCTTCATTGGTAGTAGACGATGTGTGAGTACGCAGCCAAGCTATCCACAAGAATCATAAAATTTCCCTTTAGGCGCCAACTACGATACAGTGTCTTTAAATGCGTCAAACCTTCACAAAAGTTCTGTGACCCTCAAGAAACAGAAATAGGTTATATGTTGAAATAGCCCGTATGATCATCAAAATTATAGTGTAATTAGGTAATTACACTATAATTACATTATAATTAGGTAATAAAATTATATTCGTGGCACTGCGTCCGGAACTTAGCGCATCGAACCAATAAACAAATACCATAATGCCTTCGCAAAACTACCTGACTGAAGAATATGCCACGCAATGCACCAATATGAAGACACACTTAATGCCCCAAGCGTTCAGTTAACTGAATGCTCAACGTTTCTTCCTTTTGTGCGGCAATTTGTTGACTGAAGAGGTAAACTAGACTGTGCGCACGTGTGTGGACAGTAACCCTGAAATGGCTACTAAGAGCTGAGCTCTGCAGGGGCTAGCAATGTCTAATTAGGGAAAAGCGGCCTACATTGGCCATCGCGCCACAAATCATTTCTTCAGGAGCGTAGAGTTTTAGTTTGCCCGCAGGGGGCAGGGACATGCAATATATATATATATAATATAAATATATATAATATATATATATATTTCTGACGAAGGTCGTGCCACGGCCGAAACGTTGAACAATAACGGGCGATTTTCGCAAGTGTGCAATTCGTTTCTAATATATATATATATATATATATATATATATATATATATATATATATATATATATATATATATATATATATATATATAGTTGCACGAGATGGCCTTATGACAGGTGACGGACGAGAGCTAAGGAAGCATTCAGCACTGGCGCACGACACGTCGTCCTCCTCTTCATTCCTTGTCCAGCCATGACACGTCCAATATTATACTTCATTAGTATCCAAACACTCAAACAGGGGTACTTCATCATGTTTCATAAGAAGCCGTATTTTTCACTTGTTTCATGTCTATTTCAGTAAGGAACTGGTCAATTACTTCCCTACTGTTTATACTGCTTTATATTTGTATATATGGCGTGACAAGGGTGGTTGGGTCTAACGAAAATTTTTATCCCCATTCTCTTTCGTTTTTGGTTGTCTAATAAGTGCTTTGCTTTGGGGATTCAAGTGCCTCACCCCGATGAGACGTTTGAGTGCGTTCGTTATCATGCACGATTCCCATAGTTATATTAAGAACTCAGAACTATACGTATATAAAGGAGGAAGACTGATTTGCTGACTATCATGCACTGCGTAAAAGTAAAAAGAGTGGATTGATTTTGAGGATATGCCCGATGACACAGAAGCCAACATTACCAACACGTGATTTGTCTTTTTTTATTTGTTTCATGTCCTTGTGCATGCAAAATATAAATGGCTGACAAACGGAGAACCGTCGCAGGTATGATGGCTGGGACGGTGGCTCAAGGCATTTCCCAGATCCTGGCGCTGGTGGCTCTTTTATGCTGAATACCAAGATGAAGGAGAGGAAGAGGAGGGCGCGGCCAGCTAACCACCACAACAAAACAACTCACCGGCAGTCCTAGCATGTGAAATAAAATTTCTTCGCCTGCTCCATGACATATGTGTTGTCCTTGCTAAGGTAAAAGGTATCTACACTACTTTGATAGAGGGATGCCAATTTTGCCTTCAGAAGGTACCGACACTCAGCTCGAGTGCATTAATTCTGTCATTGTTCCTGGGTCGAAGTAATTCTAGGCATTTTAACGCGATAGCGTTTAGGCGCTTGTGCAGCAAAAAAAAAAAATCTTACGTCGGCACAGGCGTTGACATGTGCCGTCTTTGGAGAAAAAAATCATACCGAAGCTATCCGATCACATAGGCCCTCTGCCATATGACACCGGTGCATAGTGAAGAAAGTTCAATTTCTGCAAGAAAAATCCTTAGCAAAATTGTTAATACAACAAAAGTGCACAAAAAGGCCGTAGCTCAGACTGTTTCAATGGAGGGGGAACACTAGAGGAAACTCAAATAAAAACCCTTGTCGAAGTATCTTGTAGAGGGAGGCGCTGTTTTTAATGAATTAGGGATACATTCCGTGGCGGTGCGCGTGGCTCCAGCATACATCTAGGGTGATGTCATCCTGCTTATGTCCACGCAGCACACGTTATATAACACGATAACACTGCGCTAAAACACGATTACCACGATGACATGACGATGGGTCCCCCCCCCCCCCCCCTGCATATATAGTCATATAGCTATTCTTCAGTGAGCAAGGTCGCGCAAGATAGACGAGACAGACGAGTCTTAAACACACGCAGAAGTTGTCGCCACGACGGTTTAGGCACGAATTGTTGTTATGTGGGTTTAACGTCCCAAAACCAGCTCTGATTATGAGAGACGCCGTAGTGGAGCTCCGGAAATTTTGACCACCTGGAGTTCTTTAACGTGCACTGACATCGCAAAGGCACGAATTTCACTGTGTAAGTGCTGTAAATAATATTTATACGAGTCGGTGCTAAATCAACGAACGTTCGCGAAAGTATTTCAAATGCCTTCGCTATTCCCTCAAGTTATGAAATTGTAATGCCATTTTGTAGCCAAATGTAACTTCTCTTGTCATTAGATTTAAGCAAATCTGATAAGGAAACCAGTATAACTTCTCACTTTTCGAAGTACTATTGCCATCTGTGCCCACAAACTAAGGCGTTTTATCGCTTTTCGTTCCGTCTCGTGTGCATCAGCAGTGTCAGAGCGAGAGCCCGCGTAGCTTCTTCCTCCTTCCCCGCAGACTCTTTCGGTGGTGCACTGGCTTTTAAGGGCTGCAACACGTGTGGGTGCACGTATACGCCCACGAGCGCACACACAGGCAGATACAGACAGAGACATGCGTACACGCACAATCTGGAGCACACTGTAACACTACGAGCTGACAAAAAGTAGTGAAGCTTGCACTAATGGCGCAAGGCTCGCGAAGCAGCGAAGGTGATTAGCACTTGGCTGGTACGGATTTTTATCCGGCACGCCCGCATTGCGATGGTCGGACGCTTCGGGAACGCCTCGCCAAGCCCTACGAGCCCCAGAAAACTCTTCTCAAGGTTTCGCACCGAGCTCAGCGTGAAGAAGTCCGCGTTGAACCAGAGACGGTAGCCGATGCGGCACGTTGCCTCAGCTTGACGCCGTTGCACTATTTGCTTTGCTACACTATGCGTTAGTGCATAGCTTCGCGCCATGAGAGGACGTGTGCTCTCGTGGTGCGAAGCTTTGGGGGACGCTGTGCACCGGACATGTGTGACACCGGACGAGTCAAGCCATACCGCCTCTGTCCCTTCTTCTGCTGGTTTCACGTGCGCCCGCCAGCCGCAGTTTTGCGAGCGTATTAGTGCGCTGAGGTCATGTGCGCACGAGAAGAAAGAAGCGCGCTTTCGAACGCCGGACATTGGGCTTTGCATAGAAGCGCACGCACAGTCTTGCAAACCTAAACTAATCATTGTGATAGGTTTGGTTAGCGAGGACAAGGAACGGCTAGATCAACAGCTTGGGTGTTTAAAGAGTGATGGAACGTTAGACGATCTGGCTACACCATGCTTAGATTTTGTTACATGCTGGCGAAGAAACGCAAGGTGGTTGGTGTGGTATCGAATTTCCCACTGTGCATCAGCAACACAGCACTGATATCTTTGCAGGAATAACCTGTGACGTTTTCAATTCCCAGGCAAAGCGAAACTGGTTGAACCCAGCCGGACCATTACGGCCAGTAATAAAATGCTTTGTCCTATAGTCAGGATGCCTTTCGGTGAAATGGTGTTGGTTTTAAAGCAAAGCTTCTTTAAGCTAACCTGCGCTGTCGTGGTCCAGATGCCAAAATTCAAGCGGTGCGAAAACGAAAGTTTGTCTCCGAGCGCGGCATCAATTGGGCTTCAGCGACCGCGTTTACCAAGAAACCGCGTGCTTCCCATTGAACTAAACGAACAGCCGCGGTGTCAGCGATATGTCGACATTAGATATGTCACTAACGAAACTGTGTTTCT
>JABSTT010005045.1:0-18060 GCA_013339685.2 Hyalomma asiaticum
TTATGGGGTGGAACACCTCGAACACTTTTTAAACTGACATCAGCTAAATAATTCTACAATTCATGAGCAAACGTTTAACCGGTTCCTTCTCACTCAATATGTGGAATGGGTAAATTGTACGACATGTCCATTAGTGTATAGATAATGTATTTACATGAAAATAAGCACAATCGTTTTATTTTTTCAGGGCGTGTAATGTAGTGCGCGAAATCTCAGGAAACTACCAAGTGAATAGCCGAATGCGCGCGGCAACATTAGTGCTCTCAAACGTTATAATAAGAAACCATAGATGATGCGTGCATGCCGCTGGCCAGGGCATGGCATCGCATTGATATCGATTCCCACAATAGATGGGATCTGCCGGAATTTTCTGGCGAGTGCTGCATTGGCCTTATTCCCGCTGTTTTGCTGCGGCCGGTGGCCACACCGCGAGCTGAGCCATTGCCTAGCAACCGCCGCTGCTGCCAGCGCCGCTCCCCGCGCCATCTGGCATGACGCCAGATGGCGCCTGCTGATGAAACGGCGTTGCAAGAACAGAGGAGCCGGCGTGGCATCGTATATATAGCAGAGACAGCTCGATGGGACTGCCCCCACTGTGCTAGAGCCATTGTGATGGTCTTTGTTAATATTCAAGAACAAGATTAAGGCTTTCAAAATAAATGATTTACAGTATAAGTAATAATGTCCAGTCTTTAAGGTAACGACAGCTTAAGGGAGAAGTAGCAGCGAAACCTAAACACTCAGACGTACGAAGCTAAATGAGAATAATATACCCGCACAGGGAACCAAGCTAAACACTATTATTAACCGTGCCTCTCGCTACGCCCATGCATAACTTCGTTAAGCCAAAACCATTTTTAAGGGTGCGAAAAGTTAGGTGAGAAACCCCGTATATTAACTTTTCAAAAGCTCTGAACTTTTTTTTTCTTCCCTACGGACACAAAGCAGTTTGTGACGGGTTCGAAAGAAACGCGCGAGCGTTAGCACGCACCCGCACGTTGTTTGATAAGGGACGCCACATCCCGCTGGGCAACACGGTGCCTACGCATGATTATCGTCGATATGGCTACGAAGTGCTGCGGTAGAAGACGATGGAGACAGCACCCAGGAAGACGACGTTCACTGATGTTCGCGCAGAAGGGGCTCCATCTTGTATGCCTGCGTTCTGCCCATTCTAGAGAGCGCATAAATATATATTCACCAGAGTATTTCTTCCCCATAAAATTGTGGTGGAGAGTGCGGGTTCTGCCAGACTCAAGATGGATTGGCGCAGCGGGCCTTCACTGGCTTCACCTACAATGGCAACTGCAGGCAACGAAGGCGATGATCCGGACAGATCTTCAGCCATGCCTTGACCAGCCGTCCTCAATCACCCCGTCGTCGTCACGCAGCCACGTGAGCATGGTACATTTTCCGGCTCACACGGCAAAAACGTTGAAGATTGGCTTCAACTCTACGAACAGGTGAGCTCAAGCAACTGTGGGGACACCACCCTAATGCTGGCGAACATCATATTTTACCTAATCAGCACGGTAGAAGCATAGTTCTTGAACCACGAGCAGGAAATTACCAGCTGGAACGCATGGAGACAAAAGCTCATTGACTATTCGGCAAGCCCATCGGATGCCGTCGTGCTGCCCAGAAAGAACTTGCATGCCGAGCTCAAACTTGCACAGAGTCCTATGTGACGTACATTCAAGATGTGATCGCGCTCTGTCGCAAAGTCGATGACAATATGCCAGAAGCGGAAACGGTTGAGCACATCCTCAACGAAATCGCAAATGACGCATTTACATTTCTCGTTTTTAAGAGTTCATCCACGGTGCAAAATGTCATTAATGAATGCCGACGCCTTGAAGAAGCAAAAAAAACCACGCATATCCACGGTGTGAATGATGATGAGTGGGCGAAGCTCCGAAGGTTGATCGGTAAAAACCGTGAATCTTCCGTGAATCTTGCCCAGTACATCATCAAAGACGTGACAAACACTGTGTGTCGCCATCTGGCGCTCTCCTATCAGAGTAGAGCACGCAGCGAGCGCCTCCGCGCCATTCATTGATCAATTCACGTACTAGCTAAGCAGCACCGCAGCGCTCGGACGGACGGACAGACTCCCATGCTACGCGTTCCCATACATCTGAATGAAGCGAGCGCCGCGGCGCCATCACGCCATCTAGTGAGCACTTCTTAAAACTACAGGTGGCTACATACTATGTACGGAGGAGGGAACGACCCACACCCTAAGGAGCTTCGCCCCTAAAAGCCACCGCGTTATTCTGAGCTTTACCCGTCTTCCAAAAACGGCTGCGACATCAACCTGCGAGGACCTTCGTCCACCACCGGTGCCCGCAGCATCCGACAATCTTGTGCGCATCGTGCGTCGCGAGATTGAAGTGGCCTCCCTAGTTCCCCTCGAAATACGTTCCTCCGATCATTCGAGTGCAACTGTTTTGCTTATTCAGACCTTTGTGCATCAGGAACTGGCTAACGCAGGGGTCCAGACTCTTTGTCCAGTCAGCAGGCCCGACTGCCGTCCACCCCAAGCGCCTGAGTTGTCTCAGGGCCCATACGTTCGTCCTCAGGGCCCATACGTTCGTCCATACGTTCGAACACAGAATGGCGCACTTCTGATGATAGGCCCATCTTCTTCTGTTGTAGACGCGGTGGGCACATTGCCCGTCATTGTGAAAATGTTTGCATTTGGCAGGCTTGGTCAAGTTATCGATACACCCGACGTCCACCTGGCAGTCCCTGCGCCCCGTTCCACAATGAAGACGAAACGACAACGCTCTCTGCCATGACCAGCTCGAACAAACCGCTCTCCTTCGCCATCCTCGCACCGGCCCCGCTCACCATAGCGCCATCGCTCTCCTTCCTGCTCACGCCACTCTTCGGAAAACTGACTGGCGCAGCTCAGAGAAGTGAGCCTGCCACGACGCCCCGATCTGAAATTCCTCTGCCCACACTACCTGGGCATCACAACCTTATCAATGTCGACGTAGATGGTACACCTGTTGTGGCACTCATTGACACAGCCACCCATATCAGTCATGAACTCAAACCTCCGTGCTCGACTGCAGAAAGTTCTCACCCCTGCTACGATCGCTGAAGTCTGGTTAGCCGATGGCGCGACCCCAGCTGGTACTGGGACGTGCACCGCCCGCGTCGCTGTTGCTGGACACCACATTTGTGTTTTCTTTTACTTACTGGACCGATGCCCATATGACACCATCTTGGGGCTTGATATTTTCATCACATTAGGCGCTTTATGACTGTTCCGTAGGTGTCGTCTAGCTCGCCCTACCGATGCCGTTGAGCCACTGGATTTAGCGCAGTCGGCTACGTTCCACGGACTCCATTCGTCTCCCACATCTATCCGTGACGTACGTCGATGTGTTTTCTGATCCCCCTGTTGACGACGGCGATTACATCGTTTAATCCAACGCTACCGTGCTCTGCTTGCGGAATGTGACGTTCCCACACACTAATCAACATAAAAGACAATGCGGCATGTCTCACTATTTTAAATTTTCGACTATTCTCTCAAGTACTACCACCTGCTATCTCTCTTTCAACACCAGCTCCAACTTGCGATCACCATATTTATGTGCTAACTGATACTACACTGTCTGCGGCCGCCACTGATTCGAACTCCAAAATAACAGATATAGCATGACGAAAACGATCGCCGCTGTCCTTCCGGTCCAACACGTCGACGAGATTCGTTCCCTGATCGTCATGTCTTACCAGGTCATTTTTTGTCTTAATGGCCGACCACTGGCTCCAACAGTTGTCATCAAGCATCGAATACCCACCGGCGATGCTAAACCTATCCACTGACTGCCCTATCGCGTCTTGTCTACTGAGCGCCGAGTCATACAGGAGGAAGTTGACAAGATGCTTGCCCGTAATATCACCGAACATTCTTCAAGCCCTTGGGCTTCTCCTGTCATACTCGTCAAGAAGAAAGACAACAGCTGGTGCTTCTGTGTTTACTACCGGAATCTTATCCGCGCAACCAAGAATGATGTGCACCCTTCGCCACGGATAGATAGCGTCCATGACTATCTCTGTGGCACGAAATATTTTTCTTCAATCGACCGTCGTTCCGGGTACTGGCAGATTGCAGCTGACTAAATGGATCGTGCAAAGACTGCGTTCATCACGCCTGATAGACGCAGTCTTTGTTTTAAACTCATGTTTAAAGCCATCAGTAAAGACGAGCTCACGACTACTGCTACTTCTACCACCGGCGAGGTTGCTTCGCACTTCAGACACGCACTCGGTGAGGTTGATGGACCCATGACGACGAACATAGATGGTGTGATTGTTATCCGAGGCCACAGCATACAGCTCCCGTCTCCGGTATGTAACATGGCTCATGACCATACCTCCTATGACTTTCTAGTCTCGCGTACACACCGGATTATTTCAAGATCCTCGAGCTCCTTCGGAATATCGAGGCGCCTTGGCTCGATGGTTGAGTTGCGAAATCGCAGGTTGCGTCACAAACCAGTACGGAGACTCGCCCCCTTGTCGCGTTCTCCCAGGACTCCGCAGCACCGGCGCACGGCGACCACTTTGGATCATTTCAACAGCTCAGCTTTTGTGCGGCGTACGATGGCCTGTTGCCCAAGATATCTCCGCCTTTTTCTCATGTGCAATGGAGCCGTCATCTACAAGACATTCGATCACTGAGACCTAGCCAACGTCGCCCACTAAAGGTGTCCCTGGCAGTACGGCTAGTCAAGTCGCAGCGTGGCCGAGTCCTGCGCCGACCTCAGAGACACAGCCAGTGTCGGCCTCCAGAGGCTCTTCTGGCGATCTCCAAGCTAGAGCTCGGTGACCCCGAGAACGCCCAGCGCGACACAGCCGGTGCCGCCCGCCAGAGAAACTGTTGGTGGCTCCTCAAGCTCGCAGTCATGGCCGAGTGTAAAAGCGAAAATCTGCAGTTGGAATCCCATCCTCGTGCTTGGGACGCAGCGAAAGGCGAAGAAAAGCAGAGGAAGACGAAGTAGAGGTTAGAACAGCCGGCCTACAGCAAAGGCGCTGTGTCTGTCTCCCTTCATTACAAAAGTCATGTCCTTCGGTGCATTCGTCATGCTCCCGGTACATTCGAACGAATGATAGACGCCCTACTGCACGGCTTAAAATGGTCAATCTGCTTGTGCACATCGATGACGTGATCGTCTTTTCACCGACTTTTGCCACACACCTCGAGCGTCTCTGAACGGTTCTTTCAGTGTTCCGGAAAGCCGGGCTTCACCTCATTTCGAAGAAGTGTCACATCGGCTGCCGCCAGCCTACTGTGCTCGGGCACCTTGCCGATTCCTCAGGTGCTCGTCCGAATCCTGAAAAACTGCGCAAGCGATGTTCGAAACTTTCGAAGATTCGCGCGCAGTTTCGCTCACTTAGCGCGCCCTCTCACGGAATTTCTGAAGAACGACGTTACTCTGGTCTGGGACCATGAATAATCTCGTGCATTCCCTGAGCTGACGGTGTGTCTCAATTTGCCACCAGTTCTTGTCCACTTTGACATGTCGGCTCCAACGGAGGTGCGCACCGACGCAAGCAGCCACGGCATCGGGGCAGTTTCGGCGCAACTACATCATGGATGCGACCGTGTCATTGCGTACGCTGACCGCTTTCTTTCACCGGCGTAACGCAATTATTCAATCACAGAACGCGAAGGCCTCGCCCTCGTTTGGGCGGTGGATAAATTTCGCCCTTACCTTTATGGACGGCCTTTCATGGTAATCACCGATCATCACGCCTTTTGCTCGCTTTCGCCCTTAAAAGATCCAGCTGGACGGCTTGGTCGGTGGGCTCCACGGCTGCCGGAATACTCTTGCACTGTGGTGTATAATACGGGTCGACTTCATGGAGATGCTTATTGCTTGCCGTGCCATCTGGTACAACCCCCAGGCATCCCTGAGATCGGCGAGTCAACTTGTGTGCTAGCTCTTAGAACGTTTAGCAACATCGGTGATGAGCAACGCCGTGATCCTTACCTCAAAGACGTCATTGCCAAACCCACAGGTCCGATCACTCCAACCCCTTTGCGTATGTTTGCACTCCAAGATGGCATCTTATGTCCTTATAACATGTACCCTAATGGCCCTGAACTGCTACTGGTCAATCCTAGACAAATGCGTTATACTGTCCTCGCTCAGATGCACGATGTTCCTACCACGGGTCATCTGGACGTTGCGCGGAGTTGTGACCGTGTTCGCCGTCGTTTCATCTGTCCCGGTATTTGCCGCACCATTTGCCGTTGCGTCGCCTCGTGCAGATCTTGTCAGCTCCGCAAAAACCAACCGCCCTTCCAGCTGGCTGCCTTCAGCCCATTGACATGTTATTGGAATCCTTTTAGGTTCGGATCGACGTCCTTTGGCCGTTCCGTTTATCGCTTAGCGGCAACGAATGGATAGCGGTTGCTACGGACTATGCCACTCGGTATGCAACCACACGCGCTCTTACTACCAGGTGCTCAACTGAGGTCGTAGACTTCCTTCTCGAAGATATAATACTTCAGCACGGCGGTCCTCAATAGCTGCTTACCGACCGCGGCCGCTCCTTTCTCTCACAGGTTGTGCAAGAAATATTGCACTCCTGCGCTACAAAAGACAAGTTTTCGACGGCGTATCATCCTCAGACCAATGGACTGACACAGCGGCTCAATAGAACTATAACGGAAATGCCCCCCATGTATGTTCCTACCGACCACCGTGACTGGGACGCCGCTCTACCATTCCTCGCATTCGCCTACAATGCCTCCCACCGTGATTCTCCTGGTCTCTCTCTATTTTTTTTTTCTTTTGTGCGGCCGAGACCCCATCCTCTCTTTTGACACGGTCTTCTAACCGTTCCCGACGCTGCATCATAATGCGCCCATGAGACCATATCTAGAGCTGAAGAGGCGAGTGAAATTGGTCGCTGTCGTCTTCAGACTTCGCAGGAAAAGCAACGACGTCCATACGACGCTTGCCACCGCGATTCCCATTTCAGCCCTGGTGACATGGTGCTACTTTGGAAACCATCATGGCGGGTTGGCCTTTCTGAGAAGTTGATGTCGCCATATTCACGCCCCTACCATTTCTTACGCAAAGTGACTGATCTAACCTAAGACATCCAAACTCTCGACGACACCTCAGCGCGGCCTACTTCGGATATCGTACACGCCGTGTGCCTGAAGCGCTATCATTTGAACCTGCCAAGCGCGGACACGGCGGCTGCGCCGCCAGGGGTCATGCTACGAAGCGCTGCGGTAGAACACGATCGACACAGCAGCTAGGAAGACGAGGGTCACTTGTCTCCGCGATGATGGGGCTTACCCCCGTATTCACAAACGCACCTTCACTCAACGCTCCTCCTCGACTTCACCGAGTCGAGGCGCAGCGCCTTCCTCCTCTCAAGGAGCCGCTGGGTTTCAAGAACGCCACTCGAGCGCTCCTCCGCCAAGAGGCTACTCGAGAAACATTGCTTCACTTGAGTTACGAAAGACGCATCTGGTAGCGAGGGTATACAGCCCATTACTACAACAAATACGAGCATTTTCGGTTGAAATGCTAGCCAACTATATAAACATTATCACCTATTATAAAATACATGTATTGGAAGTTATAAGTGCAATTTGAAATATTAATAGCGAGTTTCGACAGCACGCGATGCTACGTTCATCCAAGTCGCGCCAGAGCCGAATCCGCTGGGACAGCATGCCCAGACAGGTCCGGATGTGCGACTGTTGTTCGCGTGTTGTGTGCGCGCGCCAGATTTAAAAGCTTCAGTTCCGTGGTGCGCTGTGTAAGCTGCTTGTTGCATCGTGGCATCCTGCTTGCCCTGACAGACGGCGACATGGGCACGGGCGACAGCTTCACGCGCGACGGCGATAAGACAACCGCACGGAGGTTCGTTTACACGTGCGAAGAGCGCGAATTACTGTGTAATTTGGTGACGCGCCACAGATCGGTAATTGAAAACCGAAAAAACGACAACGTGTCCAAGCGCGCTAAGGACAGTGCCTGGGAGAAACGGATGTGGTGCCTTTATTCGGATATCGGTGCACTATATGCATCCTGTCACCCCGGGGAACTTGGCAATTCGGTGGAATTCGACCATCGTCTCACGGAACCCGTCATCGGTGTCGGGGAACTTCACGACGGCTGCGAACAAATGCTTCGCGATCACCCACGACACACGTTGGATGATGCGGCTCACTGTCGGCTGAGACACATTCACCAGGTCGCCGCCACTACTTGAAACGTGCCTGCTCCATAAAAGCGCAGCGCCATCAGAAGCTGCATCATTGGTGGAAGAGGGTGGCCACGGTTGCTGCAGCTCTCCTCAAGGGGCAAGCAGTCAAGCAGCTTCTTCACGCTGCAGTTCGTGAAGCGATAGCGCGCCAGAAATTCCCTGTCGGTGTAGTGCTCCATTGGATTTATCCGGTCCCTCAACCGGCGTCGTGGTATGCCTACGCAGTTTGCTACTTCGTCAAACAGCTCGTCGACGCGGAGCACAGAGTCGACAAACGCAGCGTAATCCGCCATGATACTTCACTCAAGGAAAGCTTCAAGGTAGCTCTGGCCCTACCTCGACTATCTCAAGTAAAACGCTCGAGATTTATTCCAGTCGAGGAGCGCTTCGAGTGGAGGGCGATATGTGAATTGGAAAACGGCCCTCAAGAAGCGTTTCTAGTGAAGGGTCGAGTCGAGGAGCGTTTATGAATACGGGGGTTAATCTTTTATGCCTGCGTTCTGCCTGTTGTACAGAGCATGTAAATATATATTAACCAGAGTCTGTGTTCCCCGCAACAATATATACTATTTCCAACAGGCAACATAAAACCGTTCTCTGAGGCACGGCCTTCTCAATATTCAAGCGCAGGGTGTTGGTCTCTAACGTATCTCTTATCTAGAGCTACTGAGGCCGCCATAACGTCGTGTTGCACTATCATTTGAGGCACCCGCATTGGTGCCAACTATTCTTGAAGTGGGAGAGGAGTCCTTTACATAACTTCGATTATTTATTGTTTATTCAATATAAATGTAAAAAGAAATTCTCTTGGGAGACGCGACGAAAGGCTTTGGAAACGCCTCACTTGTTCGTGCCACGCCCCGCCACGGTGGTCTAGTGGTTATGGCACTCGGCTGCAGATCCGAAGGTCGCGGGATCGAATCCCGGCCGCGGCGGCTGCATTTCGGTGGAGGCGAAATGTTGAGGCCCGTGTGCTGTGCGATGTCAGTGCACGTTAAAGAACCCCAGGTGGTCGAAATTTCCGGAGCCCTCCACTACGGCGTCTCTCATAATCACAGCTGGTTTTGGGACGTAAAACCCCAATAATCAATCAATCAATTGTTCGTGCCACCATGGCAGCGAAATGAGGACTTGTGGGTTTAACGTCCCAAAACCAGTTCTGATTATGAGAGACGCCGTAGTGGAGGGCTCCGGAAATTTTGACCACATGGGGTTCTTTAACGTGCACTTACATCGCACAGTACACGGGCCTCAACATTTCGCCTCCATCGAAATGCTGCCGCCGCAGGCGGGACTCGATCCCGCGACCCTCGGATCAGCAGCCGAGTACCAAAGCCACTAGACCACCTTGGCGGGGCCCCTCGCAGCAAAATCAGACGTACAATGCACTTTAACTCAAGATAAACACATAGCAGCACCTAGCTGCCATTTTAAACAAGCAACACTAAATATTATACTTAAATGCAACAAACTACTGTCTATGGAGAAGATGCCTTTCAGAAACTGTGCTATGTTTTAATAAATCTTCTTGTTCCAGCTGACTTTTGTTTATCTGCTGCCCATTGGCATCGACGCTGAAAAAGTGCTAGTTTCATTAATTCAAAATATACCGCGGCAGAAGTCACGCGACGGTTTGCAGCGTATACGTGCATCGCCGCAAGCTCGCGCTATTTTCTTGTGCTGTACAGATATAGTGAAACTTCGGAATTACTTTTGTGGCGACAGACTCTGCGCTTCTTTGCGCAGCGTCTACGCCTAGTTATCATCATGCCCAGAGTCACACAGCGACACAGCGCTACGCACGTTTTATCGTTTGCGATAAAGCGCTACTGCGGCGTTACACAAGATGTGTGTCAAGGACGGTGGCTACAAAAAAAGAGCCAGGCCTGCTCGGAGCCGCAGGACAGTGATAGCGTAAGCCGGAGGAGCGACCTTCTTGGAGGCCATTTTAAACGCTTGAGGAAACTAGTGCAAGAAGCGGTGGTCGGTATCCCCTGCCCCATAACGCTTATCATTTCGCCAAGTTGGGAAGTACCCGCTACGCCATATTTACTGCGGTATTGTAACGTGTAAATCTGTATAGCTGCACATCTTAGAGTGTCTCTTGGCGTCGTTTTCCTGAGAACGAACCGAACTC
Organism: Hyalomma asiaticum; assembly: GCA_013339685.2. Classification (NCBI taxonomy): domain Eukaryota; kingdom Metazoa; phylum Arthropoda; class Arachnida; order Ixodida; family Ixodidae; genus Hyalomma; species Hyalomma asiaticum. The sequence goes on from JABSTT010005045.1 coordinate 10,391, forward strand.
TCGGCCCGGCATCCACAGCGAGCTGCTGTTTGGGCTTCTCTCTGCACACCTGTCTGTTGTGCCCTACGCTGCCTTGCTGCAGCTGCGTGCGTAGCTCTGCTATTCGCTTCTGTAGCAGCGGTCCGCACCTGCGAGAAGGCGCCATCAGGTATATCGAAGAGCCAAGTCAGGTTGCTGTCGGGGCTGCGCACATCGCCTGCAACGCGACGCATGGCACGATGCGACAAAACTGTTTAAAAGCGCAGCGCTTCGTAATAATGATAACGGAAGAGCTGAAAAAGATAGTTTCATAATTATGACGCTGATGATGCCCCTGTGTTCCGAGCTACAAAGCAGGCAGCCTTGTGTTCTTTCAAATGATTCCTCGAACTCGTTATGCAATCCACTTTCTACGACGAGCAGTGGCGTAATATTAGTCTGCTACGTAGGATAACATTTGTTAATGGTATTCCTTGGAAGACGTTATACCTGTTTAGGTCTATGAGCGAAGATATTTCAAGTACAGTCGTAGCACAGTCAATAAAGAAAAAAATCGGCAGATCGCACGTGCAGTGGGAATCAAGGAAATGTGAATCACGCATAAGGAACGTAAAATGGATTTGTATTGTTGTCTCGCTATACCGAATTTGATACATATGAAGTTAGCGAAACGGCCACAGGAACCCCAAGACAGGGGCATGTAATCCATGCCGCTCATACACGCATGTCATGATTCTAACGTTATGACTTGTCATTTACGTTCGTCATGCAGTCGTGTTGTGCCATAGCAATATTGGTCTACATCCCTTTAAGGAAACGAGTGGCATGTAGATCATGCCGCTAATGACATGCATGTCACGATTTTCATGTTATGACCTGTCATTTATGATCCTCATGCAGTCATGTTGTGCCAAACCAATTTTCGTACAGGCTCCGTGAAGTCTAGCTTTCCATGTGCGACATCAGCGCCAGAATGCACTGCCTGGAAGAGCGAAGAAGCAAAATTGGGCAGACTGTGACAGGGAAATACGCGAACGCGATGCGCGTCTCCAACTCTATAGCAGCAGCGACCGCCCGTCCCACCTTCTTTCGTTTTATTCCCTTTGAGACGCGCGCTCCAAACCTGCGGCAAACTGTTCCAAAGGGCGACGCCGCGAGCGTTCGTGTGCTTCGCAGCACGCCCGGAAAGCAGCGAAGAAACGCGCGCGTCGCTGTCGCCTCGGTTTCCACCGTGCGTGACTGAGCCGTCCGACGAGAGCTACGTAGCGCCCTCAGGTCAGTAGACGGAGCCCATACATCCCATTAACGAAACGGCAGTATAGCGCCAGGACCATGGCATGTAAATCATGCCGGTCATGACACGCGTGTCATGATTCTAATGTTATGATCTGTCATTTACGTTCGTCATGCTGTCATGTTGTGCCATAGCGATTTTGGTATACACCCAATAACCAAACGCCTGGCTTGTAAATCACGTCGCTCATGACATGCATGTCATGATTTTCATGTTATGACCTGCCATTTACGTTCACGATGCAGTCATCCCGTGCCATGCCAATTTTCGTATACATGCCGTTAACGAAACGCGTGGCATGTAAATCATGTCGCCCATGACATGCATATCATCATTTTCATGTTGTGACCTGTCAGTCGTGTTCCCTATGCAGTAAGGTTGTGGCATATCAATTTTCGTATACACCCCATTAACGAAACGGCCAGGAGAACACCAAGACCTTCGCATGTAAATCATGTCACTCATGACATGCATGTCATGATTTTCGTGTTAAGACATGTCATTTATGTTTGTGATGCAGTCATGTTGTGGCATGCCAATTCGCGTATACATCACATTAACGAAACGCGTGGCATGTAAATCATGTCAGTCATGACATACATGTCATGGTTTTCATGTTATGACCTGTCATTTATGTTCGCCATGCAGTCATATTGTGGCATACCAATTTTTGTATACACCCCATTAACGAGACGACCAGGAGAGCACCAAGACTGTGACATGTAAATCATGCCGCTCATAACACGCATGTGATGATTTTCATGTTATGACCTGCCATTTATGTTCGTCAGGCAGTCATGTTGTGCCATACCAGTTTTCGCATACATCCCATTAGCGAAACGGCCAGGAGAGCACTAAGACCGTGGCGTGTAAATCATGCCACTCATGACATGTATATCACGATTTTCATGTTATGACCTGTCATTTATGTTCGTCATGTAGTCATGATGTGGCATACCAATTTTCGTAAACATCAGATTAGCGAAACGGCCAGGAGATCAAAAAATCGTAGGCGGCTAGATAGATAGATAGATACGCTCAAACTCGCCGAAGTTCGCTAAGAAATGCTTCGCATTTCAAAAAACTCGTAGCTCAGTGGTAAAATGCTCGCCCCGCCACGGTGGTCTAGTGGCTATGGTACTCGGCTGCTGATCCGAGGGTCGCGGGATCGAGTCCCCGCTGCGGCGGCTGCATTTCGATGGAGGCGAAGTGTTGAGGCCCGTGTGCTGTGCGATGTCAGTGCACGTTAAAGAACCCCAGGTGGTCGAAATTTCCGGAGTACTCCACTACGGCGTCTCTCATAATCAGAAGTGGTTTTGGGACGTTAAACCCCACAAAACAAACAACAACAAACAGTGATAGAATGCTCAACTGCCACGTTGAGGACGTGGGTTAGAATCCCTCGGTTTTGGTTATTTTTTCTAAAATTTGCGCGATAGCGGTTACGGACACCGGTGGCGGCGGACACTACGGAGCCAAAAACGGCCCTTGTTTTGATCTCACAACAGCTTACGCTGTAAAACAGGCTTCCCAGCTTGGAAGATGCTCATTCCTGTCGGTACCCAGACGAGCGAAGTGTCAGTGTGCTCGCTTCCTGACATTTCTGATCGAATTGTAGCGCTTTCGTTTAAGCGGCGCGCAAATCGGAGATCGCACGTGGCCGCAATTGAAGAAAGTGATGGCGCTTGGCTGTGGCAAGTGAAGCTACGGCTCGCGCTCCGTGCTGGCGTCGATTAAGGTTCAGTAGTCTCTCTCCTTCGCACCTGTGGCATAGCATACAAGTGATGACCTAGGACGAAGAACGCGCCGGTCGCATTTTCGATGGAGGCGAAAATGCCGGAGGCCCGTGTACTGTGCGTTGTCAGTGCACGTTAAAGAACCGCAGGTGGTCTAAATTTCCGGAGCCCTCCACTACGGCCTTTCTCTCCTCTCTATCTCTTTCACTCCCTTTCCCCCACCCCCACGGACGCTTAGCCGTGCTCCCTACATGGGCTGCAGAAATTAGCGTCTTTTCCTAACCGAAACACAATCAATCAATCAATCAATCAGGACGAAGACAATGACTAATCCGAACGCGCCCTCAACTGCACCAGCCTCATATCTGCAGGGGGTCTCGGTGGTACAACTGCGTCCCCCATTGTCCTGGCCCCAGAACCCACGAGTTTGGTTTCAGCAGGTCGAGGCGTAATCCTTCCTGTACCGCAATGCGTAGGACACGACACACTACTACCGCATTAGCCTCAATCCTTCCTCCGGATGTTGCCAGCGAGCTCTCCGACGTCCTATCCAACCCCTCGGACACTACGCCATATCAGCACCTTATGACCAAGGTGCTGGAGCGATTCATGCGATCGTAACGCGTTCGCCTATAGCAGCTCCTTGCAGAGGAGCACGTTGGCGTCAGCCGCCCTTCCCGCCTACTGCGCCAAATGCGACCGCTTCTTCGGGAGCACAACGTCTCTAACCACTGAGCGTTGCTTCGCGAGCTCTTCCTCCAATGCCTTTCCCAGCCAATCCGCCTCGTCCTTGCGCCAGAGGGCGACGTCAGCCTCGACCGACTGGCGGAGCTCGCCGATCAGCTTCATGAAGGGACAATACGTCAACGCTGGCTCACCGCCAGCAGACATGGTGCTTTCACGCCTTGAGGCCCACATCGATGAACTCGCCACCTCGATTGCCGCACTCAATTGCCTACTTTTGGACTCTGCAATTCGGCTCAAACCTTCCAGCGGTTCATTTCTGAGGTCATACGGGGCCTTCCTACTTTGTGTACCTTGATGATGCCGTCATCGCTAACTGCACGCCTGAAGTTCATGAGCAGCATCTTCGCGCTCTGTTCCAACATCTACAGCAGTACGGCCTCGTTGTTAACGCCTCGAAGTGTATCTTTTGCGCATCCGAGCTCTAGTTTTTTGGCTATCACATATCATCCAAAGGCATACGCCCTTTCTGGTCCCACGTTAATGCAGTCCAGGATTATCCTCAACCTACAGCACTTCTCCAGCTGCGCCAATTCCCGGGGATTGTAATCTTTCCAGCGCTTCATATTACACTGTGCCCAACTGCTTCGACTACTCACTCCTCACGGACCTCCTTCGTTCAACCGCCGTCCCATCCTCTGCCAATTCTTGTCCTTCAAAAGCCCACAATGGGATACGTGGGTATCTCATTTTGGCTGTTCTAGCACCGTGACCACCGACCGTGGACGTCAGCTCGAGTCCTCGCTATTTAGTTATCTTAATCGCATCCTCAGAGTCAGACATTGCCGTACCACTGCTTATCCCTGCGACAACGGCATGGTGGAAGGCCTCCACCGACAGCTGAGCCACGGCCGCAAAAACACGAGCGTTTGGCAACCGTGCACAGGGTTACTGCGAAGGCACCAATTGAAGAAATACCACGTTTAGTCTCCGAAGCGGTTGGCTGCAAAATGTAAATGTGGGGTAACAACGGGAAAAGGAAGGACTTGCGAGCCATCGTCGCCCACATCGAACAGAACCACGACAAGCTGCGTCAGGCAAATAAAGAAAGTGGGTTTGTCATCACGTGCTCTTCGGCATCTCACTTAAAAGCGTCTGATGCAACTGAGAAGAACTTCAAACTTTCCAAGTTAATACCCCGCAATGCAAACTCAGTAGCTCTTCGCGTCATCAATAGGCACAATATGGACGATTTGGAGGAAGAAATTCGCCAATCCCGGCAAGACGTCCTGCAGATGTTTTTTACTACGAAGAAGCACAAGCCTGGCTGTTTTTTAGGGCCACTGTCACTGAAGAGGCGTCCTGGCCAAAGTCGGTGTCCGGTCTTTTGCAATGCGCCGTGAAGGGTCTTCCAGCAAAAAACCATTTTGCAGTGCGGAGCTCGATGGCCCTTGTGGAGCATCTGAGGAGTGGCTTCCTTAGTGGGAATACTGCCTTTTCTGTGGAAATTGAGGACGTGTTTTATTACATTCCCCACGATGAACTTTTGGAAGGAGTGTGTGAACTAACTGAAAGCAGGCGGAATGTTCCGTTTCAGAACAAGTGCGGGAGTTCTTTAGTGTCTTTTCCGGGACTTCTCGGTGTGTACGTGTTGGAAGTACGCCCCGCGGTGTAAAACGGCACTGCTGCCTTTCGAATCGGCCCACTCTAAATTGGTAAAACGGAGCTACGCGGATCTCTGTTTCAGGAATGTGTTGGACGGAAGTTTTCCGCACGTAATGCAGCAGAGCCTGAGGGACAGGTGGATCGGCTGAGAGCATCGGTGTTTCCATCGCCCATTCTACTGCCGGTAGGTGATGCGCTGGCCAGGAAATGGAAGCAACCGCGTATCCGGCCACCAGACGAGACAAGGAACTCCTCAGGTTATACCGTATTTTCAGAAAACGTCCCACAGGCTCCAAAAGTTTCTCCAAAGTATGGTGCCGATCCAGAGCAGCTCCCCGCAAGCTTTCTGGCCTTTGTGCCCGCATGTCGCGTGGTGGGTGTAAGTCTGGCTGCAAGACCAGTCACCGCACTTTGAATACCAATCAGCGAGGAGGTGGTTATTTCCATCCCCACGTCGCGCGGTAACTTTTATATCGTCCAGACAGGTCAGTGTTTAAATGGACATTTTCGAGGACACGCCTATGACGTAAGATCGGGCACAGGGAGCAATCTAGCATTGCACGTGAAAGGATGTAATGATTGCTAACCTTAGTTTTTCGAGTTCAGTATTCTAGGCAGAGGCAAGTCAAGAATTGCGCGCGAACTGCTTGATGTGTACTATATAAAAAATAATGACAGGACATTCATTAGTGAATATGTGGTTATCAGAAAAGAAGAGTGGAGACACTTATGGGGGCTTGACTATCCAGTGATTTAGTCCTCCGGTAATGGCTAGAGCGCTTGCGCGAGATACGTCTATGTAAGCACGTGGATGGCTTCTTACTCCGGTGACGGTGTGTCTGCGTGTGACTTTTACTGTGTACAGTGTACTGTTGTGCTCTCTTTTCGTTGCAAATAATCAATAACCGTGAATTCATCGCAGCTAAATCGCTCGAGAAAAGCGAGATTGTGCCAAAAATTTAGGCGAAGCACCGCCACGAGTGAGAAAATAAGCGAAGGAACCGCAAACATGGTCGGTGAATTCAAAATAACAGTTTATTTCCACGCAACGGTTTTAGCAGAGTAACAATGAAAAAACACGCTATAACAGTCTTGCCTTAACTAATTCAGAAAAAAAAACACGCAACGCATAAGACTCAACATCTGTTCTCTCTTCAGTGCTGCTGTGACCCCTAACAATCATCGTATTTGACGCAGTCGTAACCACGTCTGTGAAATCCAGAAAGGCACTAGCACTTATTTTGACTAGGTGTACATTGTCTTGGATGTCTCACTTGGACAATTCAAACACGACTAGGGCAGGACAACTTAGATATCGCTCCATCACTTGGACACGGGGCCGATATTTCACCCGAACTGCATCCTCCACACTCCAAGACAAAGAAAGTGTTCCTATAAACAGAAACGAAGAACTTATTATATAGAACCTATTTAGTTGGACAATGGCACAGTGATGTAGGGGAGAGGGATGCAGGAATCAGAGATAGTGTTACAAGCTGATTCTTTTATGTACTGACGAGGTTACATGCTCCTAAACGCAGGTTAGTAAGCACTGCGTTTTGCTATATAGCTGCGTTCCGTTGACTGAATACACAATACGATAATTTTAAAGCCGTGCACATTCAAGTACTAAGTAAATAAAGTGACGCGTTTGTTACTGACATGTATACAGAATTAATATAACCACTCTTTCAAAAATTAGAAAAGCTGCATGAAAGCGGTATGCACCACGCATGTAAATTGTAACATGCGGTTCAGCCATGTTCAATATTTACTTAAAATATAACAACCATGCATTGTAACCCTGGTGCTTAACGTCCCTTGGAGGCACTGCCTTCTCATTGTCTGCGTAAACTGGCTAAAACGTAAAGAACAGCCAGGAAACTGTATTTATTACAAGCATCAAATGGTGCAAGTACCGCTTGAGATGTTCAAGTCTGTGTGTGACGCCACAAACATCTCATGCATTCCGACTGTCTAAGGAAAAAAAATCTTTCCTATCACAAAGCGCTCCGGGTGTAGAGTTTTTATGTGTTTCTATGTAAAGCAGACAAGAAAGTATCACTCAAAGAGAAACATTAGGCTTTAGGTGATACTGAAAATTTGGTGCGCTGTCTGTTGACACGAAACTTGTGGCATACCAGCCTACCGGTTTCTCGCTGTTGCTCTTTTTCCCTCGCTGTGCACTGTTCGCCACTTCTGAGTGCGCTGTGCACGCAACGAAGGATCCCTGGCAACACCGTGAACAATCTGCCACAAATTTTAAACAGATCGTTCGATATGTGAGCGTTGAAAGAGAACAGACACCGTAG
>JABSTT010005046.1:0-18756 GCA_013339685.2 Hyalomma asiaticum
GCTTCAGCGACCGCGTTTACCAAGAAACCGCGTGCTTCCATTGAACTAAACGAACAGCCGCGGTGTCAGCGATATGTCGACATTAGATATGTCACTAACGAAACTGTGTTTCTGAGGGGTTTCCCGGTTCAGATCCTCAATAATGGTTCGTAGTTCGTCGCCCCCGTTTCTACAGAGCACAACGTCGTCGGCAATTCTTAAATTGCTGAGACATTCTCAGCAATATAATTCTACTCCAATTACCTTTTCTTTCCAGTCTAGACGCTAGAACACTTATTCCAGGCATTTAGTGAATATATGAATAACATCGGCGAGATCGTATCTACTTGTCCGATCCCTCTCTTGATCGGAATTTTTCATCTCTCATATATAGGAGTAGTGGTCGTGTGGATGTGCGATTTTGTGATCATTAAAGATTGTTGCACAGCCAACGATCTTTAATGACCACAAAATTAACGCTTTGAGGCAATGCTTTCCCAAGTCGTGACGCGCGAAGCCTGTTCCGCTTTGCTCATTCATCTCGTTTGCGTTTCATGTCACGGCATAGCAGTATATTACACGGCGGGCTTCTAGTCACATCATTGCCGACGGAATGCAAAACCGGAAATTAATTTTATGGACGCTGCACAGCGTTTGAATGGACAGAGACAGCAGAGAAGCGTAAGCTTTTCAGCAAGTTCTTTGTTCTCCTCTAGAAGAATCTACATTCCAGTGAGTTGGAACTGTTAATGCATAAATCCTGCATTGTGAGTGAAAAAAAAAAAAACGAGGGCTCAAGCCGGAAGCAGTACACACTACAGTTCTGTCTCACCGCTACCACCATCAGAAACCATACGCACGCTTGTACCATCCCCTACACGACGTGCTCTCACACTGGTAACATCACCTGTGGTCCACTTACAAAAATATTAAAGGTTATAATGATAATTTCGGGGTTTTACTCCTCGAAACCACGATGCGATTTTGAGAGACGCCATAATAGAAGGCTATTGCTTCCGTCTTTATTTCGCTTCTTTATTCTCCCAGTTCAGAGTAGCCAGCCGGATGACCTTATTTTGGCCAACTTCCCTGCCTTTCTCTCCTTTGCCTCTCTGAGTCTCTATCCCAGGAAAATTTGGCACCTTTATCTTTTACGTGCGCTTGCATGGCACAACACACGGGCGACTAGCATATGGCCTTCATCGAAATGCGGCCGCCACGGCTGGGATTCGATTCCGCGACCTTTCGTTCGGCAGCCCAGTGCTGTGGCCCCCATGGTGGCAGGGCGATTGGACTGTTAATCACGATGCGACCGGTGATTTAAATATCACAGCATATCCACGGAGTGAATGATGATGAGTGGGCGAAGCTCGGGAGGTTCATCGTAGATCGTGCCGAGTTCCGGATTAATTGAGTTAACGCGCACGCTACGAATCCTCATGGTTCAACTATGCACAAGGGAAATCTCCCACCGGCACTTCATTGCAAGTCAAGATCCAGTGCCCATATATATATATATATATATATATATATATATATATATATATATATATATATATATATATATATATGTTGCCGGTGAGCGCTTCTCCAACGCGAGCAGTCGGTATTTCTCAATCAAGAAACTCGCTAGGCGACGCTGCCTGCGCCAACGTTGTCTCTCGCGGGTGAGGGCGCGTTCTCCTTCTTTGCGACCTGGTACAGCGTTCCCCTAAGAAAGATTGTGGTTCGGTTAGGAAAGGACGCTAATTTCTGCAGCCCATGTAGGGAGCACGGCTAGAACGTTTCCATAGCCAACGCGCGCCTTTCGCTCTCTCTCTCTCTCTCACACAAGACAGCAGAGGCACGCGCCGGGAGAGAGAGAGAGAGGCACGCGCCGAGGCGAATGCCGAGGGCGAGCGCGTGCCGGGAGGCACGCGGGTTACGCCTGACGACTGACGCGTGACAAGGTTAGACTAAGAGGAGCTTCGCCCCTAATAGTAGAGAAAGCTGAGCGATTTGGTAACGATTCGTTAAATACAGAACAGGCGTGCAAAACGCGGACAAAAGGGAAGAGGAGCGGCGTTCGTTTTATCCACTCCTCTTCCATGGCGTCCGTTTTTTAGACGCCTGTTCTGTGCATAACGACCTGTCATGATGCGTAATAAAACGATTCAGAGAAGAAACTTCGGAGTAATCCAGAAGTGTCAGATGGCCCCCCACGGGGGTCTAGTGGCTATGGTACTCGGCTGCTGATCCGAGGGTCGCGGGATCGAATCCCGGCTGCGGCGGCTGCATTTCGATGGAGGCGAAATGTTGAGGCCCGTGTGCTGTGCGATGTCAGTGCACGTTAAAGAACTCCAGGTGGTCGAAATTTCCGGAGCCCTCCACTACGGCGTCTCTCATAATCAGATCTGGTTTTGGGACGTTAAACCCCACAAAACAACAACAAACAACAGAAGTGTCGAATGGATGCTGGCACATGGAGTGGCTTGTGTTAATGTGTTTTCAATGTTTGCTTTGACAGAATGATTGCTATGTAATAAAAAGATCCTGCAGATACCACGAATGGTGGGATCGGTGTCATGCTAAGTAGTCGGCGAGGAGATTTCCTAAAGTGAATGCTGTAGCATTAACCGAACTGTTAGGAGTACGTTTTTGTGAAAAGTGCATGAGTAGCTGTATGCTTAACGGGGACTAACCTGGAAGCTTGACAACACCGCGGCGACTGAATGTTAGCTCACCCTAGGGCGTAATATTGGCATTCGTGTTAGTGCACAGCACGAGCATCTGCTTTATCGAAGACGAATGCAGGGTATGCGGTGCGCTGAAGTGCGTATCATGAGCGGCCTCTTCTGAAGTATTACAGAATCGAGCCAAGTTGGAAAATAGCATGCCGAGTGCTACTAGAACCTATCTGTTGTTTATCACACTGATATAACAGCGCTTAACACACTACAAGCGCAAATGATGTTAGACAAGAGCCATCATCACAGCTGCTGATGCATTGACTTTATTACTATAGTTACCATTAGCGTGGCGTCCCTGTAGCCTAGCGGTAGCGTGCTTGCATGGTCCTTCGGAGGTCCGGATTCGACACTCGTCTAGCGCTTCACTTGGTATAGGTCAGTGTTGTACACGTTCCTCCAAAACAGGAACGAAAGCTCGTTCCTCGTTCCTTCCCATTTTGTAACGAGTTCCCGTTACAAGTTCCTTTAATCAGAAAGGAACGCGTTCCAGTTACATTTCGGAAATTGGAACGTGTCGTTACATTTACGTTACATTTGATGTTTAAGATTCAAAATAGTCTCGGAAAATTGTGAGGTGGAATTAAGTGACTTAAACACTTTAAATTCACATTGCGCGAACTTGAACCTTACCGGCAGGAGATTATCTGAAGATAAAAAAATATGGAAATAAATGCTTCTAGACATACTTTCAGGGGGCACCGAACGTAGTCCCGTCATGTTCACAGGGAGTTTGACTATTACGAGTGCAACACATAATGGGTCTTCCAGTGAGCAGTCAGAATAGTGCTCCTCAGGTGTGAAAATAGAAAGCCACTCACATTCACCAATGCATGTGAGTAGGAAGCCCGCATTTAACACTAAAAGCTATAAATACTGTAGACCTGTCTATCTACATTGGCATATAATAGCTTGGGCCTCACCCGTGCCTATAAATACTGGAGCTAGATTTCCCGATATGTCGTCATCATTTCCTGCCCTAAACTTCTTCCCTCAATATATGTAGCCTTTTTAGTGGTTTAGTAGTCTAACTGAGAGTTCTGAATATATTATTTTGCTTAGTTCTCACAATTTTGAAGCATTTGTGATACTGTTCTTTCGCTGTTATTTATGGTGGTGCGCAGAGTGTGTCGGTGTGAAGAATTCAGAGAGCATGATCAGCTGATGAGCTTACGGACGACTTATGCAACGTGGGAATATTTTTTTTTCTTATGGCGTCCTAAGGAGTACGCTTTGCCTATTCAATTTTTACAGCAGCCCCACTCTCATACAATTGCGAAATGACTGATATGTGGGGAATGAATGAATGAATGAATGAATGAATGAATGAATGAATGAATGAATAAATAAATAAATAAATAAATAAATCGCGTGCATCTTTTCGTCGGACACCAACCAATAAATGATGTCTGCAAGCAAAAATTACGTATGTCACGCATGAAAGGTTCGCAGCAGCATGATCAGCACAACCCAAGTAGCAAAAACTTGCGCACGCGCTACTGAGCGTGGCTCTAGTTCCTATGAGATCAAGACATAGTATAAATACTTAAAGTGAACAAGAAAGTAACAAATGGACCGATTTACACTTGGAACACAAAGCTGTCTTTTCGTTATGCGAATAGGAAAGAACATTAAATAAGCCATACCTGAACGTGCTTCTTTAAGTTTCTCGCCGATCTTTTCGACACCCCACTTGTATTGTTTGATGGAGCACAAGTCATACATTGGGCTACACAGGAGTGCGATGCTGTATTCACTCGGTTGACACATCGGGGGTAGCCATGGCCAGGGAGCAATCTATAATTCCACATCGGCACTCATTGCAAAAGAATCTAGATGGCACAGGAGGCAAGGTGGTGTTCCGTGATTTTCGAATGCCAAGTGAAAGATCTCTACAGTGTGTCCAGCCTTCAGAACGACCCTTCCTTGCTGTTCAGACTGGCTCAAATAAAGCGAAAGACTGTTACCCCTCCCCACATCGTTGGTGCCGTCGCGCGCGCTTTCCTGCGCTCCTGCTGGCGCCTGAGAGTTGTTTCGCCATAACTACGGCCCATTCGTCGACCCCTTTCGTCACAGCAGGAGGGCCAAGTTTTCCCGTTTTCGGCGGACGTGGTCGCCCCATCGGCAGAGGCCGGCAGCGTGTCGAGTAGAGTACGCCGCGTTGGAACGGTCGCTTGATACACCACTTTCGGAGAATCCTACAATCCCCCACTCAAGCAAGCCGGGAGCGTCCGTGGAAACACAGCAGTCGATGTCTTCTCAGCGGTCGTTTGAAAAGAGACCGCGCTGCCCTTTTGTTAACAGGCCCCAGACGACTCGGTCGAGCTGGCTGGCCCTGTAGTTTTGTTCTCCAAACTCTCGTAGTTTACGTTCCCGGCTGCTTGTAACACTAGCTCGCAGACAGGTACGTTGATCGAGACCCTGCCTGCCTGCTAGCCACGTCACGTTATCTTAACTTCACAACAGGGTGCAACTATAGCCTCCGCAGTGTAACATTTGCCGCTGTTCGTCTGCTTTGCCGAGCGGTCTACTGCGTAAAGAATGCCATTGACGCCGAGGCCCACACGTGTGAGCCGTAACCGCATTCTCAGAACTTATGCACTGAGCAAAGCGCTCGTTGACAGTGTCTTAGTTCGAAGGGAGCCTTGGCGGCAGGATCTGAAGGGACGAAAGGAATTTCGTTCGCGGCTGGCTGTGGTTCGGTCTGCGTTGCCGTAGACAGCCAGAAACTTTTCGTCCAGCCACAGGGTGCGGCTACCGTAAGGGAGTAACGAAATACACATGCGGTGTGCCTACACTGGCGAAAGAGAAGTTTCGCCCTCGTCGAAGCCTCGAGGAAGCAGAGAACAGGAATGGCGTTTTGCGTGTGGTTTTCTTTTGAGTGAAGGAGACTGCCAACCGGGAAGCGGTGACTCGAGGCCCGGCCTCGAGTTGCATGTGGGTTGCAGCCCGGCCTATCCGCCTTGCATGTGGAACGGCTGTGGAACGTTTACAGAAGGAACGTCGTTCCCTCTGCCGTTACTTTTAAATGTAACGCGTTACCGTTACAGTTCCACCAACCTTTAATGTAACGGTGGCGTTCCTTCGTTCCTCCAAAAAGGAACTAGTTCCAGGAACGCCGTTCCTTGGAACGACGTTCCGTACAACACTGGTATAGGTTGACTTCGGGTATTACAGCGCGTTCGTGCGTGTCTCTGCGTTTGCTATGTCTACATTTCAATCCCATGCTACGACAAACGGTATGCCTTTGATGTTTTCAAGTGTGTTTAAATGATGTGTTACTTGTCTGTTTTAGTTGTCGCGAGACTGAAGTAGGCTGAATAAAATTCTAACACCCGTGGCACGTACTGAAGTTCCACGGGCCGAGCATTACGGGTATGGGACACACGTCACTGCAGCATCTTTAACCGTGATGTACGTGACGAGTATGTCATGTTAGTAGTGTAAAAATTAATCACACATGTTCGCCACACATTCGTACCCTGGGATCGAAACCTTGGTGCATGTAGGGTGAACGACACGGCTAAGAGAGCACCGGGACGTAGGCGGCTAGATAGACAGATAGATAGATAGACAGACAGACACGGTGAAAGATAGTCAAGTTCGCCAAGAAATGCTTCGCGTTTTAAATGCGACTGGTATCTGCAATGATACCACTTGCACTGCAACGGAGTTTGCTGAACACAGTGTAATTTCAAAGCGAAAGGGGTGTGTCAACCATAAACTTTTATTGACTCCACACCGTAATTATGGAGTAATTATGGAGCCGGCACATGTTATAGCAAAAAGAAGAATAAGAAAGGTAACATCTTCGAGAAGCGTAAGCATCATACCATGCGGACATAAAAGAATTACGCCAACATAATTACAGGACGTGGAGAAGATATTGACGCATCTGCACTCAGTATCAGTAGAACAAAAAACATGCAGCCACCACTTGAAAGAACGGAACTATGACTACAGCTATCGCTAGAATTAGAGGAGTCGACTTGATATGCGCGTATAATTTCATTCGCACTCAGGTGGAAACGACCTAGATTTATGTTTAAGATCAACGCAATAGCTCGTTGGTACAGCGAGTTTTAAGTTTCTAGGGCGCAGCTTAAAGGAATTTTGTATTCTGCCCTCTTTAATCGTCGCACGACCAAATTATGCGCGCACACCGTTATGCGATGAAAATTCATTCTGCTTCACAGAGTCGCCATAAATTCGTGCCGCGGATGTCATTTCGCATCATTTATTTATTTATCTATTTATTTATTTAGTTATTTATTTCGTGAGCAGTCTTTCTAGCTCCATCGTTAAGCCGCGTTTCGCTTTTCAATCCCGACTGGCATAATCCCCTGCGTTTATGTCGCTGATAATTCGTTCTAAACGGCTTTTAGTCCAAAGCTTCGCGAGCTTGGTGTGTCCTACGCAAAACTATTCATAATGCGAGCTCACGTTGACGTGAAAAAGCGCCAGTAAAACGCGTTGGTGGCAAATGGGTTCCCTATTAAGCTCACGACTATGAAAAAAAAAAGTTCATATTTGCTGCATGTCTCGGCTTCTACAAGTTTTCAGACAACACAAGAAATTTTTCCAGGCCCGCTATATGTGACCATTAAAACGAGCAATCGCTGGGAATTATGGGACTGCCGTCGTGTGGCAACCTTTCAGTTTGAGAGCCTGCGCGGGGAAACGAACGGCGGCACGCATGGGCCGATGTCGAGTGGCCTAGCCAACTTTTTAGAGAGCTAAGCTCTTAGAAAGTCGCTCATAAATACCTTGCTCGTCGTGGAAAGGTTTCGCCGAGCTAAAAATAGCATCACGGAGCGTAGCGCGGTGGGGAGGAGGAGCGGCGCACGGCGAGGGTTGACAGTACGCAGCGCATGCGCACAAGTGGCGTGAAACTTTAAAACTTTATTCATTCCAACATTCCATCACTTGGGATGCTGAGGGCCGGGGTCAAAAAGCCTCTTCACAGGCTTCACTAGGACATGTCAGGGATAGGCAAGCGTACAGGGTAATAAAACAATGTACGGAGTGAAGGAACACCAATTTTGCCGTATACCGTCCACAAAAAGACGAGATACGCTCATCAACTTCTGCGATCGTCACCGCATGTCGGTTGGCTGCTCCCGCCTTCCCATATGTCATGCGGCAAGTCATGCGGCGCGGCTAATGCGCAGAGGCGGCGTGACATCATCCACCGCGCGCAAGCTCGCGTGTAAGGGGACGAGATCGCCTGTATAGCTGGGCGTCGCGGGGTTATATACGGTGCACGTCATGCTCTCCAATAAAAACCTCGCTTCGCCAGCTCTCTAGCAGTAGAATGAACGGAGACATGACATTTGCTTAGCTATGGTGTGACGAAGACCAGGACTCCCGAGGAAGAAGCCGCCCTACTGCAGCGTCCTCGAGAAGGTAAGCGTGAGTGGACGAGGCGACAGCGTTCCGATCCTGAAGCGAGTGCCAGGGAACCCGAAGCACGGTAAAAATCATGCTTGCGTCGGGTAAATAAATACATAATCACGCTCAACATAGATGCGCTTGATGAATGTGAAGAAAGAATGTATAAAGGAAAGTGAACAGTATCTTTTGTTTCATTGGTTAATAGTATGGTTTGATTTGGACATGCTAAATTTTTGAATTACTGTGAGTTTGCTAGCAGAAAAACTACTAACCTTAGCATTTCAATCTCCATTCTCGTGTAAAAAGAATACGCGTGGTTCGGCAATCGCAAACACTAAATCTGAGCGAAGTTGTGGGAAGGCCAGCAAACAGGACGATGGTGCTCGATAAAGGGGAAATACATGCACAGACCTACGCCCAAGCGGCTCGTCGTCTGCTAGCTTCGCTCGAGAAGCCGTAAGCAGACAGCGCACCCCACAATCCCTCGCTCTTTTACCGGTCACCTAATGCAAACGCACTATGAGTTGGCTATGCTGAAAGCATATCGACCAAAGAACCCTAGGTGGTCAAAATTTCCGGAGTCCTCTGCAGCAGCTTTTCCCTCCTTTCTACCTCTTTCAGTTCCTTTCCCCTACCCGGTCAGCCTCCTTGCCGTGCTCCCTACATGGGCTGCAGATGTTAGCGCACTTTCCTTAAACGAACTACAATCATCATCAATCAGACCATATATATCGCATGAGTTAAGAATTAGTTCAGTGATTAATATAATTTACTCATGGCTACCAAAAGCAAAGACGTGTGCATCAAAGAAAGACATAAGGGACGCGATCGCCGATCTTTCTTCGCAAAAGAACACATTCGCTCTCCGCAATGTCACGAAGTGTGGGCGCCGTTCTCTTCGTGGGCACTGCGGCTCTGATTTCCAAAACTGGTCGCTCCCCGCTGTTTCAGTGGGCGCTCTTGCCCACGAAATAAGTGATTAAGGGAGGGCAGGAGCAGCCAGTCGACAAGCGGTGAAAATCGCGGAAGTTGACGAGCGCATTTTTTGTCTTTTTCTGGACAGTATACTACAAAATAAAATGTTTTGCTCATTCTGAAGATTAAGATTCTTACGAAAATAGTTTAGTTTTCAGTGTGTCTCGGGCTTAAACAGGTTGTTCAATAACCATTACAATTTACTAGTACAATTTATTGCTTTATTTTCTTTTCATGGTAGCTAGGGGGCAACGCAGAAAAAAATGTTAAAACTAAGTCGTAAGCCAAGCCAGCGGCTTACTGCAGCGTGGCCTATAATAGACCAATGGTAGAGTGTACTAGAACTTTTGAGTGGCGCAAGCGCCTGCTTGTGCGTGGCCGTTTCAGCGTGGAATGATGCGGTGGCGCTGGCGTCAACCAATCTTCCCGCGCGGATGGCTGGCAGGCGTTCCGCGTACGCGTTGGTACCTCTCCGTCGCGCCCAGGATGATCTTTTTCATTCCTTGTTATACCCCCCTGTTCAAAAATTTTAATGCAGATAAATATTATTGGACATTATTGTTATTGAAGTTGCCGCCGACTGTATTGCAGCTTGAAATAGCGTAGCACATCGTACCGCATAACGAGCGCGTTCCCCTACCCCCCCCCCCCCCCCTTTTTTTTTTACAGTGTACACTTACACGAGAAACCAGCTAGCCGGTACACATCGGGAGCCTCCCTCATCCCCCCCTCCCCCTCGAAAAAAGAAGGAATGTGTTGCACATAAGAAGAAGAACTCCTCGCCCGTTCCACGTAAAACACCAATGTTGAAATCAAATAAAGAGCGCGTTGCTTGTGGTTGCGTTCACTCACAACAAAAGCAGGCTTTATTGACATTGTCACTGTCTGAAGAACAGCAGAGTTTTTCCAAAGCTCCCTTTCATTTTAATATGGGAATGCGTGTATTGTTGCAGGACCAACAAAAATGCACATACGTAATACTGCAGAAAAACGCCTTCAGTGAAACATAGCAGCGCAAGATTTCGAGAGTTTAAATAAGGAACAGCACTGCAAAGCAAAGTCGTATTAACAATTGATAACGTGAAAATACAAGGTTCGCATACTTAAACAATACATTTGCAATTAAAATTATAAAAAGCATAAAATTCTATAGAGCCAGGATACACAATACAGCATAAAACAAAACACAATGGCAGAGCTTATAGGTTGTCTTTCTAAAATGCATTTAAATAAAAAGATGTTATTATCGTTGCAAAATCGTTTAAACCGACTCTAAAGCGAACAATGAATTTGCTTAGTTCGAGTAATTGTGCTCTGAGAACCCTAAAGCTGCTAAATTAACCATCACAGGTTTATTAATATAAAAAGATTCAAGGTCAAATTTTATTTTCAGATTTCGCGTCAGAATTCGCACGTTTTCTTGCTTACAATTGCCTCTTCTCGGAAAAATCATCTCTCTTCTTGGTGCCCCTTTAAAAAATTAAGAGTGCAATATAACATATGCACGAAAACTGACATCTTTCTTATGCCAGCGCAGCAATTTATATCCTAAGTTTCAGGTGCTGCTATGCGCTTCTTCGTTTCTCATCCCGCCACTTGATAAGACCCTTTATATAGAAATGCATACGCCTTACCACGTAAAAGCTGATCAACTTAGCACTTAATGACTTGCAACCAGCACCCCCAATGCTTCTGTTGATCACTGCCAGGACATCCAAGATGCTATCTTTGTGTAAGTCACTCTTACTAAAGCAACCAGTGAAAATGTCTTCAAGTTCACTAATAAAGACAAAAAGTTTCGGAGAAGGGTACAGAAGACCACCGAAATCACAAGATTTCACGTCTTTCGGGGCCTTAAAAAGGGATAACTTGCGACTTTGTTGCAGACACGGATATCCAGTTGTGCAACCTGGCGCGTAACAACGGTTTAAACGTTTTTTTTTTTTTGCCATTTCGCGACCAAAACAGAGATGCCGACTACAGAGGCTACCATGCCGCCGAGCAAACCTGGGTAGATTGGGCGACGGCAGCGCCGCCGCTGCTTTCGCCGCAAGTTGGGCAAGGGGCAAGCAAGGGAAGAGCGCCGCGGTCGCGCCACTGAAAAGCTTCTAGTACACTCTACCAATGGCGTGCGCCGAAAATCGAACGTGCTCAGACCAGCGACCCAGCAACACCATTGTTTCTATCGCACTCTCATAGACAAGATACACCCTCTTGCATGTGAAACACGTGCTACCTCACTGTACTGGATACGCCACGCTTGTCGAAGCGTGCGCCATAAAAGCTAGCGGCACTGACCTTGAAAACTTCACGTTTCGTCCCGGCGCCATAGAAAATCAATGAACGACTCCGGCATCATGCGTTATAATTAAAGGTCGCCGTGCCACACCGGCCCGATGGAATCTCGGCTGGGCGGCGCCCATCGCCGGTGCCATTAGTCCCGCTCTAGGTGCCGACAACAGGGCGACGCCTCCACAATTAGAAGGAGAAAAGCAAATACGGCGGTAGGTTACAAAAGATGCCGCTTACGCCTAAGGTGCTCGTTAGGCGGTCTTCGCAGGTCGTCTTTATTCGCAGGTTGTAATTAAGATGGCGATGCCATCGCGCTTTAAGTCTACGCCGTGCGCGGTGCTTTGTAGGTGCTCAGAGTGTATACGTACACGTGTACCTCCGTAAGCCTTTGTTTTCGCTTCGCTGACGACATAGCATTCTTTTCTTTTCTCTTTTCATATTACGAAACAATAGTCACGTGCCAGGCGTGGCGCCATCTCTGGATTTTTTTGTTTAGAACTATGACATACATAGCATTCGCGGATAGTGAGAGAGAGAGAGAGAGAGAGAGAGAGAGAGAGAGAGAGAGAGAAAATATATTATTAATGACTCCGGAGATGTTAGCCTGGTTAGTGGCCTGGCTTGCCACTCCAGGTGTTTAATTGTGATTATGATATTCACAATGATCACGTGTAACACAACACGGGGTCGGATATTGAGAAAACTGAGCAATTATCGACTAAAAGAAACTATGATATTTTGAGCCACGATCGACTTGTTACCTATTATCTCATTCATATGCAGGTATCTCGTGCGATATCGCATTTTTCATTATGTCACGTAGAGTCGTTTTGCTTAGACCTCTTATCTTCGCTCCTCTTCTGTTAATAACATATGACATACTTATGCGGGCATTACACCTCGTTCAGCAGCAAAAAAGAAAAAAAAATGAAGTGTTTGCCGGAGTTCCACCCCCTTTTCAACGCCGTGCTCCACACTATATCATTTGTCCTGAAGGGAAGTGCATTGTGTGGTAACGTATTTTTTCCAGTAGTGTTGTAATTGTGTATTTCGAAGAATACGTGAGGTCGAGGTGCAGACAGGAAACTCGCCTACGGGGGAGAAATCTCTACGCGAGTGCACATCAGACGCCACCTTTAAATATATATACGAAGAGCTACATAAATTATCCCGTTTCGCATTCTTTGTTTTGATATGCAAGTATGGTCACGTACATTTATTTTATTTTTTTGCATTGGCAAGAATTTTCTACACAAGCAAATTTTGCGGGCTACTTCCAAACGTCTTGTGGACAAGAACAGTTTCGCGTTTGAGCTCCGGTGCAACCGCAAAATACACACTATTTGTGCAGAAACCGCAGTTGACTTTACACGTGTTAAAGTCCATTCATGAATCAACGTCTCGTGGACAAGAACACTTCCACGTTTCAGCTCCGGTGAAACCGCAAAATACACACTATTTGTGCAGAAACCGCAGTTGAGTTCACACGTGTTAGAGTCCATTCATGAATCAACGACCCCAATATTTCAACATATTGTGCTGACAACCGAGGCAATGAACGTAGCCGGCACTGAGCAGGAAGTTGGGTCTGTTCAACCAGTACATAGAAAAGGTCTCCTACACGGCGTAGTGTGCTCGTGCGTAGCCTCGTAAATCTCCGCGCTATGGCGACGAAAAGTGTGTGTTTGTGGAGCACCAGACCGCAGGAGCGAGTCACATCGGTGGCTGATGATTTATCGGAGGGGGGGGAACAGCGCGAGGAGGACGTTGCCTCGTGGGCTTTCGGCAACCACACATCGACTGGAGCACCAGGAAGAGCATGTGCACGGAAGCAGAGGAATATGGTCAACACGTTTAATAAAGTATTAGGATTTCTCTCAGGGGTCTGTGAACCCATATAAGTCCTCCGAACGCGATGAGGGTGCTGTCAAAACTACATAAATCCAGTGCGCCTCAGCGCACACGTTGAAAAGGTTGTGGCAGCAAAAGAGGTGCGGAACGGGACACCCGGTGTTTCCAAAAGGCGACACGGGGTGTATCGTGTTCGACAGCAGGGCGGCGGTAGGTCAGAAGAAAAGGGAGACAGAGAGAGAAAGAGAGAGAGAGAAGAATTCAGCCCGAGCAAGTTTATTGCTTACAATGCATGCACCTCATCTTCGCCTTCTGCAAATACAGGGTAGCCAAAGAAATCTATAGAAGGGAGAGCTTTTCGAACGCGTCAGCGCAGATAGCGACGAACTAGAGCAGCAGCCCCAAGCGAACCAATACGTTCAACCAAGATCACTGTGTTCTGCGTGCGCGTGAGAGTAAAACCCCTCATTTGCACCCTTTTTAGGTGGAGTTATCATGGTTAGAAATATCCCTTCAAGGCGTGCCTGAACGCTCAAGCTCGTTCTTCGTCCGCTCATAGCTATCTAACGAAATACGAGAAGCGCTGTGCAAACCAACACGTTCAAGCGAAGCCCTGTCCTGTGATCGTGTCAGCTAAATTCTTCCATCTGTACTCTAATTAGGTGGAGTTATTGGGGTACGAACTTCGAGACGCCACTCGACGCACAAGATGGTTCCTCTTTCGCTCATCGATACCTAGCGAAAAAAGAAAGTTTAGCAACGTACCCGCTTTGTTGTGGTAACGCGGCTATTCAATCAACTGCAAGACACATAACCTCAGCGTCGCTTGCGTAAAACGCAGTAGAACGGACCGGTGAGGCACATCTGTCGTAAACAATAACGCCTGTTGTTCTTTCATCGTCAACTGCTAAGCACTTCCTTTGAGGCCTAAGAAGTCAATAATGCCAAAAGGTGTGGTTTGGCGAGTGAGTTGCTGCAAATCCCTCGCTGTTCTTTAAGCTGAGCTCGTACGCTCTACTATATGAATAGTAGAATCAGCTGGGCACAAGACACGGGTTTTACACGGCTATTTTGCTTTAAACCAACCAGCGCCGGGTAGGAAGCCGGATGCCAACTTCGGATTAACCTCCTTGCCTTCCTTCTCAACCCCTCTCTCTCTTTGCCTTAAGCTAGGATACATGGTCGACATGGTAGGTGGAGGGGGGGGGGGAGGGTTTTGATGTGTCCCTACTGCCTCCTTAATATTGGGATGTATGCCGCCATGAGGAGAGGACTGGTACAAGAAACATGTTTACAAGACACCTTGTCAGAGCGTTAAGCACCGCCTCGAATTTGAAGAAACGCGTGCCAATTTCTTTATGTGTTGGTGCCTCATATTATGCTTAATTGCCAGCTTCCCATAGGGTGACCTCCCACTCCTAAATCTTCTGCATCCGCCCCTGGTGCATCTTCACACACGTACATAACAAGGAAAAAGTGCGTAGCCTCCGCTAGGTCGGGCAAGGCCAGATCGCAGCTAAGCTGGTCTATAGTTACTGAAACATAGTCATGCGTTATTTTGGCGGGAACACGTCACGTGACATTGCGTTAGGTGACTGGCGGAAACATGTCATTTGATCACCTGAAATCGCATAACGCAATTTACGCGACATGTTTCCGCCAACATCCCGTAACACAATGTCATGTGACATGTTTTAGCAAAAATCACGTAACGCAGCGTCACGGGACATGTTCCCCCAAAATCACGTAGAGCAATGTCACGTGAAATGTTTCTGCCAAAATCACGTAACGCAATGTCACGTGACATGTTCCCCGCAAATCAGGTAAAGAAATGTCACGCGGCATGCTCTTGCCAAAATCACGTAATGTAATATCACGTGACAGACTTAGCCAAAATCATGCAAAGCAATGTCGCATGGTATTGCGTGGTTCCTGACAGATTACGGCTAGTTTAAAAACCTTCGCTGTCACTGAAACGGACACGCCTCGCAAATTACAGCTAGCTTAAGCAGCTTCGCTGCTAAAAGTTGCCATGTGTTTCCTCATTCCTACACAAAGGAAGGTTTTGTTGAATACTGTCCTTGTGTCCACATGTGACGAGCAGCGTAATGCATTTCGCAGTGCTCTGAACTACTTCGATAGGCACCCTTTCTTTTGGCAGAAAATGTGGTACCCTCGTCGTCTCCGAAAGTAACATAACTTCCTGTCAGGACTGTCCTTGTTGAGTATCACTTCCTACATTGTGGTCAATGGACATTTCTGTTCTGTTCTATGCTGCTGCTGCCAATGTACCGTCCAATTCATTTGTGCTTTGCAGACGCAGCTCCGCAGACAGATAGCGTCTTGACACTTTATATAAACGTCTAAGGTTTCGCTTCTCACATCCTGTGGCTTAAAAGCGAAGCATTTCGTACTTTGACCGCGTGTACTTTTCTGTCTGAAGACAAGACAACCGTTGGTCATTAAGGGTAACAGAGTGGATTCCTAGAGAAGGCAAGCGTAGCAGGGGGCGGCAGAAAGTTAGGTGGGCCGATGAGATCACGAAGTTTGCGGGGATAAATTAGGCACAGTTAGCACAGGACAGGGATAATTGGAGATCCATGGGAGAGGCCACTGCCCTGCAGTGGGCGCAGACATCCTCATGATGATGATGATGACTTTTCTGTCTAGCCGCTTACTGTCTTGGTGCTGTGGTGAATATTTCGATAACAATTTATGCACCTCAATTCGTGTAACATGACGTGCATCTTTCGAGGAAGAATGAGAGAAGAATGAACAAAGGACAGAGAGGTTAACCGAGGTTCAGCTTGGTTGGCTACCCTGCAGTGCGGAAGGAGGAAGGAGAGGGAAATTTTCAGCGGCGAGAGGGAGGAAAAAAAATTTAATGGCTAAGCCACCGACGTTATGAGGGGTATCGTTCACAGTTAAATACTACCGCTCAGTCCGATGGCGTTCACAAGTACTAGAGGAAAATTCCAAATGTCAGAAAATTTATAGCGTGACCTCAGGCACCTCATTTCCCGCTTAAGTATGAGGGCATTTCGGATATCATGGCGCGGCGATTACTGCTGTCAGTTGAGCAGCCATGGTGCTGAATTCTCAAGCACTGAGCTTCTAAAGGCTTGCGCTGACGGGATTGGTGGCATATAACACTCGTAACGCGCTTGGAGGTGTCGGTGTCTCCATTTTGTCTAATATACACGAACAGCAATCCCCAGTAAATTGATGGTGTCTAAAATGTGCTTGCCTTGTTCCATCAATTCATAAAGGACAAGCGAAGTCTTCTTTACAGTTGTATAGTCTGGTGTCGCTCACCATCACGTGTTGCTTATAGAGTTCATGACCTCGGCTGCCATGTCTTTGTCCGTGAATTTGCACGGAGCACATCCCTGCCTATCAGCGTGATATCGGTCAGGGCGGTGTAATTAAGGCGAGAGGCCTCAGGTACTCAAGCGGTTAGGTGGGCTAGATGGAATGTAGACTTGTAATATATTTCGGACGCTTAGAAAGGAAAGAAAAAGGAAGAGAAGATGACAGTACAGAAGATAAGCAAGAGCTGGTCTTCCAACAGTTGCGTTCTGCGTATATTTTGTCCTGTTGTCCTCTCTCTTTTTCTTTCCTTTGTTACCGCTGGAAATGCATTACTAGGCCTCAGGTGCCTTTTTTTATTGCGGAATGGGCTTGCATTTAAGGCCTAAAGTGCCTTCCCTTTAGATGCCATGACGTGATAATGGAAGAGAATCAGCGGAATGCGAAAGACAGAACTGAGCTTTGCTTCTTTGTCTGTATAGCTCAATATGCGCGTCATTAGAGAAATATCAAGATATGATGTGGAAGTAAACGTATGTGTCATATTGGTCAGCTGTTTGCTACGTGCTATGCCTGTATCCCAAGGTAGCTGTTCACATGCCGACACATTCAACGACCAGCTACGTAATAAAGCTTTGTACGTCTTTGGTCGCCGGCGTGCGGTGGATAGAAGAACGTATTAAGGAGCAATAGGGTGAGGATTTCTGGTCATATTTACCGGCTCTTTCTCTCCCTTTTTTATTTTTTTCTTCGTGTTAATCGACATCATGTGGTTTAATACTCGATAAACTAGTTCAACAAATCAACCTCGTAAACTAGTTTCGTGCTTTTAAAGCGCAATAAAGAAATCAACGCCAATAATGCCATTTATCAAACGAGATCTGACTCAGGTTCGTACGCGTTAAATAGATTTAATTATCGTAAAATCAATTTAATCAGAGATGCGGCAGACATTGCTATCAGGCGCTTGAGATCATGACACGAAATAGGTGAACGCAGATGTGCCTAGTAGCTTGCGCTCAGCCGCTTAGGTAATCGCAGCTGTTATGCACACGGATAAAACGCCACGCCGTTTCCTTTACAACGAGGACTTCTCGGCATTGTAGAAGGAGCAGTTACCTGAGCGTGAAACGCGGTGGTAGAGTACATTAACGGCAGCCACAATACAGAGCACGTTAATCATTCGAATGAACCACAACAAAATGTGCTCACGTGAAATGATTGCCCTGAAATCTGAGGTCCGCTTGCCCTTCCAAGCGGCCCTTGGTCAATGCCCTTGATTCCAAAAACACATTGGAACCAGCCGCTTCCTATGACGATGTCCGACCGCGCCGTATTCACAGAATGAACCACGCAAGACGAAGTGGCGTCCGTGACCCATACATATCCAGCGGAGCGTAAACTAAAGAGGTACGCCTTGCTCAATCCGGAACTGCATCAACACGGCGTGCTTTGCGCTCTTGTACAACGCAATCTCCCTATTCCACGGCCGATGGACCGCCTGCGAACTAAAGTAAATAAATAGGGAAGCACGCTCCAGGAGTGACCGAGAAAAGGGCTGAGAGGAAAAGAAGGCTTTGTTAAACACTCAATTCAGTAGCATCCTCCTCTCCTCCTACAACCAAGCGGCAAGGGAACACCGTGGATGTCCTGGCTATTCTCTAGGAGCAGGCATGGAAGAGTTTACCAGACATGAATTTTTCGGTGTTGTTGTTTATAGGACGGGTTTGTTGACCAGGCCTCCACGCTGCGAAAAGGTGAGCGAACCGGGAAAGGCTGCTTCTAGCTTTGCTCTTTCTTTGGGGTCTCTCTCTAAGCCAACGGACCTTTCATACTTTTTTCATCTATTGAGACCGTGAGTGGGAGGAAACGGGAGCTGGGAGCTCAAGGAGGGAGTGCGGGGAGGGATGCTACCTTGTTTACGGGCATCGGAAGGCTACACTCCTTGCTTTTTCTTCTTCTCACCTCCTTTCTTTTCATTTTTTTTCGTTATATAGCATCACCGGGGCAGTGCATCAAGAAAGGAGGTGGCGGTATCTTACTATGCCGCTAAGACGCGTGCCCTACTGCGTACGCCTGCTTCCAGCAGTGACCGGCCATTTCCATTCATGGGACTACCCGCGGCGCCTCTTTGAAGCGAGGCAACGTGGACCACGGGGAAGCTGGCTCGGCTCATTGTTGTCCCTTGTAAACACACGAATGCCGTGAGCGTCTGAGCGTAGCATTTGAG